>JAMZAV010003404.1:0-65293 GCA_024449915.1 Sweltsa coloradensis
AGGAAGTTCCGACTACAGGCACTCCAGAGGTCCAGCGTCTACAGAGGGAGAGCGGTCCAACCAAGGGCAGTCCGTTCGTAGAGTCGTCCTACCACAGTCCTGAGGGTATAAAGTAAGTCATGTGTTCACATCTAAAGAGTAACTAAGAGAGTAATTGTGGGAACCCAACACGTCAATCAGGCAACGGCATGTACAGGCTTAACCCTCGGTCAGAATAGGAATGTGGTGTTTATTTAATACAGTGGCCCTTCTTTGAATTGAAAGCTGTAGTTATGTACTGTTCTTAACCCCGCATCCTCTAGAATCCTCATCAACCCAAGGTCCCGGTCGATCCTATGAGTTCAGGACCTAGGTGGAGTTATGTCCTAGCAGGGGGGGTCGCTACGTCCCTAGTACAGCCTCCCAGGTAGGAGTAACGCCACAGCCAAAGGGCCTAGGTCCCTCATAGTGTGACAATATAACTCGATGTATAGCGAAGAAATAATAAAATCAAGAAGTGAGGACCGGCGCCTCCACCAACAATGCTATTCTTATGGGTTTAAAACTTTTCTTACTCTAACCTGCGCCTCACCTACAATGCTATACTTATGGAGTTTAAACTTTGTTTTCTCAACCTGCGCCTCCACAACTAGGCTAGAGTGGTGCATTATCTAACAGATGACGCGTCCCTATTAAATAAACATTTTTTTTTAATCTGACCTAACAGATGACGCGTCCCAATAAATAAACTTTTTTTAATCTTACAAATTAATTGAACACAAGAACGGACTCTATTTATTGACTTACACTAGCAAATATGATGCAATATGACCTAACCGGTTGACGCGCCCTAGATCATGATCATGTTGTGATTTTATACGCTGATACTTGGATAGTAACATATACACGTGTTCAAACAAAGCTAATATATTGATTATTCAAAAGTCTTTTCTGTCCCCTGGTGGACACAAAGATTGTGCATTGGCCAACAAGGCAAAGAAAGCAGCTTTTAAAAAATTAAATTCATTTCCTACATTTAAAATTTTAATCAATTTCAAGCACGAGAGAGCGAAAACGAGACGAATGATCAAACGTAGTAAGAGGCAGTCATAACAAGAGTATGTATCTTTTTTAAATTATAGCACCTCTTCCACGATGGTGTGGAAAAGGATTAAATCAATTAGTGGACGTCAGGTAAACACCATACCCGCTATCAAGGATGGCGGGCAATTAGTTACTACTCCAGCAGATGTGGCTTCAGTACTGGGTACACATTTTGCATCGGTAAGCAGTAATGCACGATATGATGCAGAATTTCTAGCACACAAGCAGTTGACAGAAGCTCGAAAACTTAATTTCTCATCTGAAAACGATGAGCCATACAACAGAGCGTTCTCTTTGTGGGAACTCCGTATGGCGTTAAGCTCATTACGTCGCACATCTGTGGGAGAAGACAAAATGCACAACGACAGTTTGTGCACCTGACTGATCCCTCATTGGAAGTTTTATTTTTTTTTTTAATATTTTGTGGTTGCTGACATATTTTCCCCAAAAGTTTGGGGTGTGCCATCTTAAATTTCCCCTTCTTTAAACCCACAAAAGATAAAACGATGCCGACTTTCATATCGCCCTATTTCTCTGACAAGTTGGGTTTTTCAAATTTTTTTGAAAAGATTTATCAACAAACGACTAATGGGGGTGCTGGGAAAACGCGGGGTTTTTTGGGGAACGCCAATGGGATTTCGTCAACGTCGTTGCCCCATCAAACCCCTTTTTGGGTTCCCATTAGAGACCTTTTTTCAAAAAAGAGTTTTTTTTGCCAAAAAAAACCAGGGTTTTTGGTGGCTTTTTGGGCATTTAAAAAAAAATACGATAAAACAAAGGAGATATAAAATTCTTCCCAAAAGATTTACGAGTTTGGGGGTTTTTTGAGGGCACATGCCAAAATTTTTTGAAAACTTTTTTTAAAATTAAAAACTTTCAAAGTGCGTGTTAACAAAAGTTTTTCAGACTCGTTCCCCACTGGAAAAAAGGGGGTTTCCACAAAATGGGTCGGTTCTTTCGGTATCACTGTTTTCTTTGGAAAAAACAGTGTGGTGGATTGTTTTCCCAAAGAGGCCCAATGGGCCCTGCCCATTTTTAGAGGGCCTGGGAAAAACTTCTACAGGGTCGGTAAATTTTTCAACAGGGTCAAAAAACACGTGCCAAAAAGGGGTTGAACAATATAAGTTTAAGGGGGTCTTAAGCGGGGGGGCACGATTTCTCTCCCCAAAAAAACCCCATGCATAAATTTGGGGGTCTTCAAGGAATCCCAAAAAGACCCACAACTATCGTTTAACAATGTAAACTTCTTATTCAAAACAAAAGTCCCCTCCCCTTTTCGGGATGGTGTTTTACAAAAAAAGCTAATTTTGGAAAAACCACGTTGGTTTAAATTACGCAAAAAAAAGGGATGTTTTAAAATCCCAAACCCATTTAAAGTTCTCAGTAATACTGTGGGGGGCAGATAGGACTTTTTGTTGAGAATTTACCCAAAATTTTTTTTTTTTAGGTTTTTTGCTCCAAGAGGGAAATATGGATGTTTCGTATACTCTTCAGCAAAAAAACAACCATTTTAAAAAACTAGGGCATGCCCCCCATTGTGGTTCCGTATTTTCTTTTTGGGGGCATTTTGAAAAAAAGGGGCCCGGGGGGTTTAGGGTTTTATGCCGAGGCAGGTGTGTCCTCCTTGGCAGAACGGGGAAACCCCTTGATGGGTACGTATGTAAAGAAAATTAAAGCTATGCCTAACCATCCAGCAAATCGGAATGTTTTTTAACACGACATATGTCAGACACTTTGATAACAAACCCAAGGCATCTCTTCCAACGGGAATAAGATGTAAACTTTTGTTTAATCTTATAGAATTTCATCTGCCAAAAGTTTTTAATTTTGTATTTAGCAATAACCCGCCCTGGTTTACACCAGAGCCGATTATTATATTTGACCTTTGTCGTTTTGATAAAAAACTCTACTTGCGATAGTGTATTCAAAATTAACTTTAGAAAGATTTGCCATGAACATCAAAGGTTTACTTTGGTATTCACAGATGGCTCCAAAATTGACAACAAGGTTGGAAGTGCCTTTTATTGCTCCACCTTAACTGAACGTTTCAGGCTAAGCGACGTGTGTCAGTTTTCACTGCAGAGTTATTCGCCATCCGTGAAGCTCTTAAATACATTCTACGTTGTCGTTGTGGAGAATACCTTTTGTGTTCAGATAGCTTAAGTTCACTTCAAGCTATAAAACTCATGTATTCTAGTCATCATTTGGTAAAAGACATCCAATTCTATTTAGGAAAACTAACCTCTAAGGGATATATAATAGAGTTTTTTCTGGATACCTGGACACGTGGGCATAGAGGGAAATGAACACGCTGATCGGGCTACTAAGGAAGCTTCCCAGCGTCGCGACGTTGATTTCAATCTAGTTCCTGTTCCAGATGTCAAAAGTGGATACAAGCAAAGATTGTTGGATTTGCGACAAGCATCGTGGGATTGTGTTGCAAAATAACAAATTGCATAGTGTGATGCCCACATTGACTAACAAAATTCGTCCCATACGTCTGACTCTCACGTAGAGAAGGGTGGTATTGTCTAGAATTCGATAGGCCTACACGCCTAACACAGGGAACCCTTTTAACCCGAGAAAAAGGTTATTCCCATATGTGACACATGATGTCCCTTTTAACCGTACATCATATGCTACAGAATTTTCCAAATATGTGCATTGCGCACGCTTTTTGATCTTCCCAATCATATGAAGAATTCTTCATATGTAACGGCGAAAAACTTTCAAAATTTTCTCATCCATTGTAATTATTAAAAAAAAATTCACATCTTCACATTTGTTTCTTTTTTTTTTTCATTTAATACAAACTTTTATTTTGTATTACTTTTTTCATCATCAATTTATTTTGTTATTTTACACTTAGAAAAAATCTTATCATAAAAATACCTGCATTCATTTCTCATTTCCTTCATTCACAGGCGGCGCAATAGCCCAAAACGGGGGGGCGCCCTAGTCTCACGTCGGTCGGCGAACGGCAGTTTTTTTTAAAGCATTTTAAATTTTTTTTATGGAAAAGCTTTTTTTTGTTCGTAAAAAATTGTTTAAATCCAGAAAGTAAAATTTCCTGACTGCTTTAAAATTCCCTTGATAAAAATTATTTTTTAAAAATTGTGTAATTTTTTAAATTGCTAGCGCCTTAAAATACAGGCAGCTCTGGTTGTCGTCGTCAGGATTTTCCCCATTCCCGTGACGACCTCCCTGACGACGAAAAACCATGAAAAACACAAAAATGACTAAGACATAAAAACCCGTGACGTGAGAATTCCCCCCCCCCCCCCCCCCAGGTGGTTTGACCCCAGGGACCTCTCCTAAACAAACCCCTTTTAATGGTTTCGACCAACGGGACCCCTCCTCACACCCCCTAGGCTGGTTTGCCAGCACGGGGGCTCTCCCCCCTCCCCAAACCCCTAGGCTGGTTCTGACCACACGGGGCTCTCCCCCTCACACCCCCTGGGTGGTTCTGACCCGCCCGGGGCTCTCCCCCACACCCCCTAGGTGGTTTACCAGAAAAGGGACCCCTCCTCACACCCCCCAGGGTGGTTTTTGACCACACGGGACCTTCCTCCTCACCCCCCTAGGCTGGTCTGACCAGCACGGGACTCTCCTCCTCACACCCCCCCTAGGCTGGATCTGACCCAGGGACTCTCCTCCTAAACCCCCCCAGGCGGGTTTTGACCAGCAGGGGACTTCCCCTCCACCCCCAGGCGGGTTCTGACCACACGGGACCTCCTCCTCACCCCCCCCTAGGCAGAGGGGCCCATTATGAAAAAAATTTTGGGGGCGCCTTTTTAAAAAATAACCCCTTTGACCCAAAATTTTCGATAATCTTAGAAAAAATTTTTATCCTATCCTCAAAAAAACAAAAAACTCAATCAATTTATTCACAAACAATATCACATGCGGCGCAATATGACCCACTCTGTGAAGCCCCCAGTTTCCCCCGGGGTTCTTATTGGCTACGCGTCTTATGTGTTTGACACGACTGTCGCGGGTTCGTGCCCCGCACAAGGCGTGGGTTGTCCGAAACCCAACTATCACCACTCATCGTCTCGAATATCAAAAATGCAATAATTAAAAAAACGTTTAAGCAGCGAAATCTATCCCCGGGTTTTTCGCGAAGATCCTTTTGACACAATTTTTTTCAAGCAAATGCCGTTTTTGGGTATGGCAGCGTCGACAGGGTTGGTTTGGTTTTCCCCCCTTTTTATTACTTTGTGTTTCCTGGAGTCGCCCGCTTTGGAATGTGCCAACAACTGGGGTGGGGTTTTTCCTTTTTAAAAACCGGGTCTGTGCTTGGAAAAGCTGCTCGTCGGTGGTGGCACGTCGACAGGGTTGGTTTGGTTATCTCTGTTATTAGCCTTTTTGACCGGGAGTCGCCGGTTTTAATCGGCCCAAAAAATTTGGGTGGGGTGTTCCCTTTTTAAAATCCCGGGTCGTGTTGGATAATGCCGCTCGTCGGTGGGGGAAAGCGCGACGGGGTTTTGGTTTGGTTATCTTGTTATTCCTTGTTGATCCGGGAAACGTCTGCGTTTGGAATCGTGCCCAAATAACTTTCTAACATTTCTTTCACATAATCAAAATGTAATTCACTTCAATCACATTTTTTATTTTATATTTAGAACACAATTAATCATCAAACACACATAAACTCATTTTATTAACTTTTTTAAAATCACGGCTGCGCAAAAAGACCTAACCGGTTGAAAGGGCCCTAGTTTCTCACGTCGTGTGTACCCGGGGTACTCTGCGTTTTTTTTTTGGTTTTTTGGTGAAAACTGAACAAAGGGCCCCGGTCATTAGGTCATGTTTGGTTTTTTATTGGAGTCTGGCGCCAACACAGACGGCGGACTAAAAAATATGCCATGGGAATAATTGACGAGGGGAAAATGCCGAAGACGGTTGCGATCAGACGTGGGACCCCCCCCCCCCTTCTACCCCTTCCCGTGGCTGGTTTTTTGACCAGCAGGGTTTCCCCCCCCACACCCACTAGGGGGAATGGCGCATTTTGAAATAATAGTTTCCATCCAATTATCCCAAATAAACCCAAAAATTCCAATCTTATGAAAATCGCGGCTACAAGCTTTTAAATTTATTCGAAGTAAATTTGGGTTTTAATAAATTTTAAATTTACATCAAATATAATTTATTCATATTCCCAAATATTTCTCGTGTCATCACTTTCATTTTCCCATATTTTTTTTTTTTCTTTTATAATCATTTAAAATTTTGGAAACTCAAATAAAAAATTAAACAACGGGTGGAAAAAAATCCCCTTTCCAGGGGGTGTTAGGGGGGTGGAAAATAAAAAGAAAAAAGTTTATTTTTTTAAAAAAAAAGGAAAAAAATAAAAAAAAAAAAAAAACAAAAAAAAGGCCCCCTTCTTACGCTCCCCTGTGCGTGTCTGGGCGTTTCCTTTTTTCATTTTTTTAATGAACACGCGCTACGTCGTCGGTAGTTGGGTTTGTAGTTTTGTTCGAAGAATTATGGGGAGATTTTCCGGATTCCCGTCGGGGCCTGGGGTCGAATTGGCCAGGCAGGGCTTGAATCGTAAAAGGCGATTAAAGAAAAAAGTCCCCTGCAAACATCAGCTAGAAAAAGCGGAATTTTTAACCCCAAAAACTAGAGGCGAGCTCGGGCAATGTCGTCGGGGACTTGCCCCTTTCCCTTGAGACCCCCCGGGACGATGACAATGCCCAAACAAACGATGACAAAGACAAATGACGCCCGCGACGTGGAAACCCCCCTTCCTCCCCTTCCCCGTGGCTGGTTTGACCGCATGGGCCCTCCTCCCCCCCCCCCTTGGGCTAGAGGTGCATTATGACCAAACGGTTGAGGTCCAAATCCAAATAAACCGGAGTTTTTACAAGAAGTTATTCAAAAAGGGGTTTTTTAAAAAAAATATTCGATTTTATAATCAAAAACAAATTTTTATTTTAAAAGCTTTATTTGGTTTTTATTAGTGTTATTTTTATAGGGGTCCCCCAATCGTAAAAGACATTAAAAAGAAATTTGACCTTCCTCCCGACACCCCGGGTATAAATTTCCTGTGGTGGTTGTATTCAGTATTTTGGGGCTCGTTGGTTTGTGGTTAAATCTCTGTTGCAAGCAGTGGCCAGGGGTTCGTACCCCGCTTTAAGGAGCATAGGACATGCGTTTTAGGCAAAAATTTTGTTCGCTCGGCCAATGAAACAGGTGTCTAAAAATTTTTAACATAGTCACAAATGTGGAATTTTAGGGCCTGCAGTAAAAATTTTAAAATTTTGTTTTAAAAAAAAATATTACAAATTTAAATTTTTTTTCAGAATTTTGATTTGTTAAAAAAAATCCAAAAGACCATACGGATTTTTTTTTGACTGATTTTGTCAAAATTTGGAAAAACTAGACCACAGGTGTCTATGTAGCTTTACACACAGATAACAAAAACTTGTGAAAAACAGTAAACCTTACACACGAAAGAAATGAATCTAAAAAAAGGGGCCAAATCATCTACCCTTCACTTTGGCCTCCTTTAATCATAAAAAGTACGGTCCCATATAGTCAAAACGGATAAGAGGGCAATACAAGAACAATTGGGGGTTTTGGGGGGTAGAGGTCTGAATTTTGGACGTATACCCGAACAATTCTAAAAAAAATTTCCTCGAGGTGCCAGACAAAATTGTCCCGGGTTAAGGGGGGGAAGGGGTTGAAATAATGGCATTTTTTAAAAATTTTGAAATTTAAATATCAACTAAAAATTTAATCCTAAATTACAAAATTAAACATTTTTAATAAAAGTCCAAAATTTTAAAAAAAAAATAAATTTCCATAATGTATATAAAAAGATTTTTTCACCCTTTGACTTTTTTTTAACAATTTTCGCACGGGCGGGAGATTGGCCCACCAGACTGGGTTTTGTGATAGGGCCGTGAATTTTCCCCAAAATACTCAGAAGAATGTTCTCTAAAAAATGGCTCGAGGTGCCCTCAAAAAAGTTGCTTGCTTATAGGAGAAAGAGGGGGTGTACTAAAAGGGGTTGATAAAACTAAAATAAATAAATCTGTATTCAAATATAATATTAAGAACGCCAAATTAACATTTATTGTAGATTAAGATCTTAAGTTTAATTTAAAAAATTAAAATTTCACCATATATGTAAATCTGATCAGATTATGCGCCCTGACCACTTTTCATAAATTTACTCAATATTAACGAAAGTGTATCGTGTGACCACTTGTTTTGACCCAAATTATTCCAATATTACGAATTAGGACGATTTTTTTTTGTAATACCTTGGGCATATTTTCACGCAATGGACTCTGATCCATTTTCTAACAATAAGCGTCAAATAGCCTATTTAGAGTAACCTAACAATTTGGTGGTTTTGTAGTCGAGTGTCAACACACCTATTAGATCAAAATAGTACATTTATGATGTGTGAATCATGTACTGTGAATACTGGCCGCTTTACAAACGCTATAATAATATAGCCACGTTGATGGATGAGTCTTTTTTGGTCAATCGATCCTCCATTTTATATAGTCTTAATACTGTTTTCTTGTTATAAGTGTTTTGAATAAAAGATCAGTAAATTGGTAATTAGTTATATAAACTTGACAAAATATCTTCTTTAAAAGCACAGTTATTGGTGTTATACAAAAAGGTACAGTATATTTATTTTATTAGTGCACGGGAAGTCGTAGATTTGTTCCATAACACTTTCCGAATTTAATTTTCATTTAGATTTTTATTGAGTTATTTACACAAGGAATATTCACAATAGCCCGGGAACGAGGCCCTGCAATGGTAACAGGAATATTGGTTATGATTTAACATTGCCTGTTAACTGTAACGATAACGGAAAGCTATTGCCAGGCTATTATAGAGCAGCCCTAAATTTGACAAATTATTTACGAGTATGTTACCTTGTGCGCGTTGTACGATTTAATTAAATAAAACTTAAATGTTGTAAACATTTGTATTTGAAAATGTGATTGTAGCCCAAAAAAAATGTGCCCAAGGTGTTAAAAAAAATCGTCCTAATCCGTATTATTGACATAATTTGGGATTTAAACGAGTGGTTCATACTATACACTGCCGTTATTTTGGAGTAAATTTGTAAAAAGGGGTCAAAGTCCATTGCGCGAAAATGTACCCAAGGTGTTTAAAAACTATTTTCGTCCTAATTCGTATTATTGGCATAATTTTGGACAAAACGAGTGGTCACACTATACACTTTCGTTAATCTTGAGTAAATGTGTGAAAATGGGTCAAAGTCCATTGTGTGAAAATCTACCCAAGGCATGGCAAAATGTTCTTAACGTCCTAATTCGTAACATTGGAATTATTTTTCGATAAAACAAGTGGTCACACGATACACTTTCGTTATTTTTGAGTAAATTTGTAAAAAAAAGGGGTCAAAGTCCATTGCGTAAAAATGTACCCAAGGTGTTAAAAACTTATTTTCGTCCTAATTCGTATTATTGGCATAATTTGGGACAAAACGAGTGGTCACACAATACACTTTCGTTAATCTTGAGTAAATGTGTGAAAATGGGTCAAAGTCCATTGTGTGAAAATGTACCCAAGGCATTGCAAAATGTTCATTTCGTCCTAATTCGTAATATTGGAATAATTTGGGTCAAAACAAGTGGTCACACGATACACTTTCGTTAATATTGAGTAAATTTATGAAAAGTGGTCAGGGCGCATAATCTGATCAGATTTACATATATGGTGAAATTTTAATTTTTTAAATTAAACTTAAGATCTTAATCTACAATAAATGTTAATTTGGCGTTCTTAATATTATATTTGAATACAGATTTATTTATTTTAGTTTTATCAACCCCTTTTAGTACACCCCCTCTTTCTCCTATAAGCAAGCAACTTTTTTGAGGGCACCTCGAGCCATTTTTTGAGAACATTCTTCTGAGTATTTTAGGGAAAATTCACGGCCCTATCACAAAACCCACGTCTGGTAGGCCAATCCTCCCAGCACAGTGCGAAAATGTGTTAATAAAAGTCAAAGGGTGTAAAATCTGCTTAGATATACATATATGGTAAATATGTATTTTTTTTATTAAATTTTGGACTTTTATCTACAATATGTATTAATTTTGTAATATTAGGATTAAATTTAGTTTGATATTTGAATTTTCGAATTTTTTAAAAATGCCATTATTTCAACCCCTTCCACCCCCTTAACCGGACGAATTTTGTCATGGCACCTCGAGGCAATTTTCTTAGAATATTGTTCTGAGTATACAGTCCAAAATTCAGACCTCTACCACAAAACCCCTAATTGTTAGCCTTATCCGCCTAGCTAATAACAGCATCCTCGAAAAGCTTGGCAAAATAGAATTTGCGATTATTAATTTAAAACGTAATAGTTCAACCAAGTTCTTTTTTCTAATTAATTTAAACTTAATAACATGCAAATTTTATTTTGCCAAGCTTTTCGAGGATGCTGTTATGGGACACTGTACGTTTATGAATTAAGAATGCGCAAATGTGGAAGTGTAGATGAGCTTGGCCCTTTTTTTAGATCTCATTTCTTTTGAGTGTGTAAGGTTTGGCTGTATTTCTACAAGTTTTTGTTATCTGTGTGATCTCATTACTTTTTCAAGTTCCATTGTAAAATTATTTGTTAAAATATTATAATTTTATCAAAGTTGATTTAATTTCTATGGTTTTAGCAATAACAAAAGGATGTAAAATATCTAGACCCGGATTCATGTACATCCTGGGTATAGGTGGTATAACCATGGTATAACGACGGTATAAGGACTGGACCCCAATTCTTGAGTTCGTGGGAGATGAGTTGAAAACGCAATTAGAAAACGAAGTCGTTTTCGTTTTCGAAGGAATTGGTATTCTTGAACGGTATCGTGGAAAACGTCATGGGTTGTGAGTTGAAAGAGTATTGCTGTTATTTACGTGGGGTGAGGTTCACGAAATCCAGACAAGAGCTCGAAAACGTTCTATATTTATTCTAGATGGCAGTGCCTTCATAAACGCGGGCCAATCGAAAGACGAGTTGCATGAAATGATTTGATTGTTGCAATTATGTAAACAAACAGATGATCACGCTCATATTCGACACCTTGCTTCGACATTGTGTGTAGTAGCAAGCTGACTTTGATCATGGCTCAACATGTCTTAAAAGAAAAGAATATGTGTATTATTTCCGAACATTTTTGTATAGCCTTGGTGGACAATCATACTATTGTTTATCTGCATTAGGCTTTTAGTAATCAAAACTAGTTATTTGTGCGGGAAGTGTGTCAGAACATACTAGTATCTATGGTCAGAACAATGTTGTGCTGGCCTAGGGTTGGCTAGGCTTGTCAAACATGTAATGTAAGTACTTATTTTATCTAGTCCTATAGCCTAATGGAACTTTAGACCTACACTGTTGTATTATAAATGATTTTCTACATCTGGGCCTAGGCCAGGGATGGTTTCTGATTTGTTTTATGAGAGTATAATGACAACTTTGCTCATTTCACACATAGAAGCAAAATTTAAAATGTCCTCCATTTGTTTACGTATCGCACTTTCCCGCCTAACTCTGCTTATACCGTCAACAAGTGTCAAGTAACTATGGTTACTTGTTGATTGTATGCCTAGTGTTTAAGGCTTATTTAAAACCTTTATTTGGAAGCCTTCCAGCAAACTTTTTCAACTTTTTTTTTCAAAAGAGACTATATTACTATAACCTTAATGTCCATGTAAAATATGAACATTGTAGCCCCACCCGTCTGGTCAGAATCGCGGGCCGACGTATTAGATGTTAGTAGTAGTAGCAGTAGCAGTAGCAGTAGCTAACATCCTTAAAGTGATTTTGAGCATGTTTCAAGCCATTTTTCACCAAGAAGGAAGGGTTTCGTACCCAATAAAATTTGGCATGTGTTGTCAGTACCTAAATCCCCTCGATTGTGATAGTGTTTCAAGTTCACATCACGTTACATGACGGCTGGGTAACACCTCGAAATCACCCCAACTCTGCTTGGTGTATAAGGTGCTTGAGTGTGTAGCGCACCGCGGCTTGGCTGCGGCCCCCTAACGGGCACCTAGATTGGACAACTTTGCAAAGTTTCATATACGTCGGATGCATCTTGGCCGAGCGAATAGCTATTTGCTAACAGCTAACGGAATATATAAACGTTGACTTAGGGGCCGTCCTAGCAACAAGGCAAGCAATAAATTCTAGGGTTGTTTCGAATCAGCCTTGTTGATTCTGGCGCTCTCCGCGGGTGGAATCGTGTCCAGCTTGATGGATCGGAGTTAACTACCACTCTCTCTCCTTGTATATTGCTCGCTCGTCAATGGTGCTGGCGTCTACAGTGTGGCTGGGTCGGTTTTTAAATTAATGTCCCACACTGAAAATCAGTTATGTAAACTGAGTGTGTAGATTTCTAAATAAGAATAGAATTTATTAATTTATCTTATACATTAAATGAAAAATTTCTATTGCTATTACTATCATAACCATAACTGTTTTTCTTTTAAAAAACGTAGAAAACAATATTATCCACAAACACATCATAAAACTCATACCATTAACTATAGTACGGCGTCAAATGGTTTTCTGTGCAACTTTTTGGTAGAATATAGCACCATATGTCGTTATGCTCAGGAGGCCTCACAGAATATGAATCGCGTTGGTGCCAGAGCGCCGACCGCGACTGGGGGCGGGAAGCCGCCCCCAAGTTTGACCACGCTTGGGAATATAAAACGCTCAATAAACAGCTAAACGGTTGATCGGACAACAAACAATAAAGAGGCAAATTATGTTTTAAAATGTATGGATTTAGTCAAAAAGATACTAATTCATTTTGGCCGCCCGCAACGGGGGGTGCAGGGACGCCACCCCCAAGTTTACCACGCTCGGGAATTAAAACGCCCAATAACAGCCAAACGATTGGTCGGACAACAAAACATCAAGAGGCAAATTATGCTTAAAATAAATGAGTTCAGGTCATAAGATAATAATACATTTTCCCCCGCCCGCAAATGGGGGGTGCAGGGACACCACCCCAAGTTTACCACACTTGGGAATATAACGCTCAAAACAGTCAAACGGTTGGTCGGACAAAAAATGTTTAAGAGGAAAATTATGCTTAAAATAAATGAATTGAGATTATAAGACAATAATTTATTTTACAAGTTGCAAAATTATTGTTTTATTGATAATAATAATAATCAAAACTCATTTCCAACAATGTCGGGTTGAGTGGTGTTCTTCACACCGATATCTAGGGCACGAAACTATTTTTTGCCGAGATTGCCAGGCTCAGCGTTTCTTCATCATCATCATCATCATCATCATCATCATCATCGTCATCTTCATCCTGCATCATCTGCTTCTCCACCAATTTTCTCCACTCCTTCCTGTCCTCCCACAGCTTCAATTCCGTCACCTGGTTTTCCACGATTCACCTCTCTCTTCAACGTCTCCTTCGATCATCTTCCCCATCTTTCTCTCGGTCTTCCTACTTTTCTTTTACCTTCCTCTCCTGCTTCGAAGTCTCGTCTTGGGATCCTATCCATATCCATCCTCTTCATATGACCAAACCATCTTAAACGTTCCCTTCCTATTTTAAACCTCAACTTCTCCAGACCTAATTCCTTTCTTATAACGTCGCTTCTAATCCTGTCCAGTTTTGTAACTCCCTTTATACTTCTCAAAAACTTCATCTCTGCTGCTTCCAACTGACTCTCTTCCTTTGATCCAACTGTCCAAGTTACTGCACCGTAAGTAAGTATACCTAGGTATGAAGTATGCTTTATAGAAAAGATAAAAATAATAATTATAACAGCATCGATAATGAGTTAAATAATTGTAGACAAATACAAGTAAAAACAATTGTATGGGATTTGATGTTTAGTCATATTTTAAAAAGCAATGTTAAGCCTTTATTATTGTGGACTGATCCATCGTTTTGTATAAAATGACTCATTGAACAATACAAAAGACATTAGCAACTCGTAGGAAATTACATAGGAGTAGGAGGACTTAAAGGTAGGACATGGAAGACCCTTGCCTACGAAGCTTCCAGTGTTTTCTGCTCCAGAAAAGGCATGGAATCCTGGAAGAGCCGCTGCCTTCTTTACACCTTTGCATTGTTAATAGGAGCCAGTGGAATAACTCTTTCTTTAATTCCTCTTCCAGTGACAAACGCTGAGTTCTTGCATAGATCGGGATATCTTATGACGAAAAGAACAAATACATCGGTGTCCGGAGAGAAAATATGTACTGGGATGCTCCTCGTACAGTTGCATCAACAACGTGAAGGAACATCTTTGTATCGGCCTCTTCTTGCGAGCTTTTTAAGTGCTCAATTCTATTATGTTCGATTTTGCTTGATTTGACCATGCCATTACAACTTTCTTATGGGTAAGGACTGCGTGATCAAGAATGTTTTCAGATAAGTAAGCAGTCAATTAACTTTTTGTGGAATTGTGTGACAGGAATTTTTTCATCTGAATGTGGCCAACGTAAATGTTATCTTCCACCCTGTAAGCCACAGGGTTAGCTCCACATAGTCTGTTGTCACGAGTAGCAGACTTTAGGGACATTGGTACATTAAAACGATCAGACACGACGCGAGCATTACATCATTCATGTACCTATGATCAAGATGTTTCACCACTTTATCGGCCAGTTCACTGCATCTAGTTATGTCAACTGTCTGCTTGAACGCTTGTACCTCAACCATACCATCAACAATAGCTACGCATCATTTCAAAACCAAATACAAAAATTAATGTAAATGTGTAAATGATAAAACATTACTATACAAATGTATATAATATTGTAATATTGTATAAATATAAAATGCAAAAATTGTAATGTAAGATAATATGTATGTTCGGCTGAAGAGAGTATTCCACAACTGTGGTGCTCTATAGTAGCCATACAATAAATAAATAAATAAATAATAGCTACGCGCATTGAACCACTTTCATCATTATCATTGTAGTCTTGCTGTTGGGAATCGTTTGGAATTTTCTGAAGAATCCCCATTAGAACACTTTTTGAGCAATGATGCATAGTTTTATCTGCGGAAGACAATGCTCTTGGAACCACTGATAACTCATACGAGCCAACAATCAATTGAAGGTCTGCATCAGGTCTAGAGCGGGCAACAACAAGTAACCTCAAGAACAATGCTCAATCTTCTATTAACTAGACTATTTCATTTTTGGTTTTAACAGCAATTTCTTTCCTGCATTTTTCCACATTTGAAGATTTAACATCTTAATGACCATAGATTGTCTTTGCTTGATGTTATCCTCTTGTTATCAACAAAAACTACGTATTTTTTTGCCCTATGACGTTTCTGCTGCAAACATAGTTTAGAACTTTAATAGGCATGACTCTTTTTGTGATTATATTGATGAATTGAGTAGAGTCATCAAAAAATAGATTTCATGGCAAGTCTCTCAGTGTTTTAGTGAGAGTTTCTATGTTATTTTTGTGTCTATTCAAAAATGAGCAATTTTCATTGTAGTGTCTATTAGTTGATATAGATCAACTACGCCTGCGATCTTCTTTGATTCTAGTACTAATCGTGGCATCTAGCTCGGGAGCAATTAGAAAGAAGCGAGTCAGTGCATTTGGATTCAATGAAAGTCCTGCAATTCCATTTTGCATTGTGCATGCTTCCAATAGAACAAAACTGAACAATGTTTTTATTTACAACCCAGTTTCCAGCAATAAAAACGTCGTATATTTCAGGTGATTTTGTAGGTAGCTCGGCCATCTCTGCTCAATACAAAGTAATAACTCTTGCGGTATTAAGTTTATCGCGAGCAAAGTAATATTTTGTCATTGCATCCATTACTTTGAGGTGTAATTCCCAATCACCAGGGCGTACTGATATTGTGAAAAGACATGAGTTCTATTTACATTTGCATATTGTATTGAATTAGCGATTTAAACACGGGACGAGAAGAAAATTCTTTTTGGAATTCGTGAATGAGTTCCGACAACTTCAGACCTGACATGGTGTCATTAAATTCTGTATTTACACTTCGGATGTCATCTTTGTATCCTGTTTGGCACGCTTTATTCAAACTCAGCGCTTGAGGCTTGCAAAGGTCTTCAAGTTCAGGATATTTTTTAAAGAAAGCTTCCATGAACAGACAATGTAATGGTAAATGGACATCAATACTACGTTTAACATGTTTCCCATCGAGTATTTGTGAATTGTGACTGTACTAGGGAAACGCCAAAGTCGTTGTTAGACGAGTGAGTGAGCCATGTGTTGAGTCCCCGTTAACACATCTTTTCTTCCCCTTACCTTAGGCCTCCCTAGCCTATCATATAGGCTACATTGGAGCATTTTGGCCTAAACTATGGCCTAAACATTTACACAACTCCCGGACCAACAATCTAACATTAAGCAAGACCCGGCAGTCACACGGAATATTCAGTTGAAGACTGCCAACAACAGCAACCTCCGGCACAGTGATTTCCACCAATACCCTATTATCTATACGAATATAATTATCAAACTTAAATGCAAATGTTCCCGGGTACTCACCACATGACTCGCTCACTCGTCTAACTACGACTTTGGCGTTTCCCTAGTCTAGTTTTCTAAAGCGCCCTTGTAGCCGAAATGTGGGAGACGTGGGTTCAATCCCTGGTCGGGAAAGAGTTTGTAATTTCTAGATTGCATTTCAAAAATAATTATAAACATGTTTTGAAATGCATATAACGCAGTGTAGTCCATCATCTGTGGCAATAGGGCCTACTATGGTTAACATAGCCAGTACGAAATACGTGAAAGTATTGCTAGGTTTACTCAATCTACGTGCGGAATTTGGGGGTACCTTGACGTCCAACATTCGACTGACCTTGCATGGACACGGCATTTCACGGCCAGGCGAAAAACAAACAAAAAATATCTTTTCAAAATCTAAAACATTGTCGTTAAAATAATTTCTAAACATTGGAAGTCTATTCTCAGTTTATTATTTCTTGTAGGTTTAAATCGCAATGAATCTTGCTGATTTTGTTAACAGTTCTCAATAAACTCGTACCGGATGTCCGTTTAAAAATTTCAGCGCAATTTGTTCAGCGATTCGGCTGATTTTCAACGTACACACACACACACACACACACGCACGCACGCAGAAAAACCGTAAGGGCCGTTTAAAGTCGAATGGAAATCACTACGTTCGCTACGCTCACTCGTTCAACAAGGACCGTACCACCCAACTTCAAACCAACTTGCATCAATACTACTCCACTGTTTGTGTGTGGAAATAAGTATTGCAGAATTAATTTATGCCATAACTTGAGAACTACGTGCTTCCTAATTTCCTCACTGACGGCAATAAATGATGCTCCATTAAATTGACACATAGGCCTAGTCGGTGTCTTACATAATTTTTGTACAATTAACCGTTTGGCTGTTAATGCGTTATATGTTCCAAAGCGTGGCCATGCTTGGGGGCGGCGTCCTCACCCCTCAGTTGCGGGCGGCGGAAATAAATCATTATCTTATGACCTGATTAATTTATTTTAAACATAATTTGCCTCTTGATTTTTTGTTGTTGTCCGATCAACCGTTTGGCTGTTTTGAGCGTTATATATTCCCAAGCATGGTTAACTTGGAGGCGGCGTCCCCACCGCCCAGTTGCGGGCGGCAAAAAAAATCATTATCTTATGACATTGTTCATTCATTTTAACCATAATTTGCCTCTTGATTTTTTTGTTGACCGATCAACCGGTTGTCAAACTTATTGGGCGTTTTATATTCCCGAGCGTGGTAAACTTGGGGGCGGCGTCCCTACACCCCCCAGTTGCGGGCGGCAAAAATGAATTAGTATCTTATGACCTAAATCCATTCATTTTAAGCATAATTTGCCTCTTGATTTTGTGTTGTCCGATCAACCGTTTGGCTGTTATTGAGCGTTTTATATCCCCGAGCGTGGTCAAACTTGGGGGCGGCGTTCCCGCCCCCAGTCGCGGGCGGCGCTCTGGCACCAACGCGATTCATATTCTGTGAGGCCTCCTGAGCATAACGACATATGGTGCTATATTCTTACCAAAAAGTTGCACGGGAATAAGAAATACGACCATTTGACGCTGGCACTACTAACAATATCACACGCGGCGCAATGTGACCTACCCGGTTGAAGCGCCCTAGTTTCTCACGTCGTATATTTTGTGGCCGCATGCTACGTGTCCCTGCGTCCAAGGTGTGCACCGGGAACACGGGACACCCGGGATCAACCCGAGGTATATTTTGTAACCTGCGACCAAGAAACCATAACATTAATAGGGAACTGATCTTGGTTTCAGAAATACATTTTACACATTAAGAATTTGTATGACATGATTTAATAAATATTGATATTGATATCATTTTTATTTTTTGTGCTTTATTATTAGTTAATTTTGTCCCCCGTCTGGGCACGGGGTAGAATTGGCCCAGAGCATGGCTTTGTTAATCATAAACTCGATTCAAGAGAAAAAGTCCAACTCGCAAACATCAGCTAGAAAGAGCGGAGTATCTTACTCCCCGAAACTAGAGGCGAGCTCTGGCAATCGTCGTCGGGGACCTTGCCCCCTTCCCTTGACGACCCCCGGCGACGATGACAATGACACAACGAACAATGACAAAGACGATGACGACCGCGACGTGAGAAACCCCCCTTCCTCCCCTTCCCCGTGGCTGGTTCTGACCAGCATGGGCCCCTCCTCCCCCCCCCCCTTAGGCAAGAGTGGGGCATTATGACCTAACGGTTGACGCGTCCTTAATCGAAGTAAACAAAAATTTTAGTTAATTAATTTTATGTAATGCCCATATCGCACTTGTGGAGGTACCTCTGTTGTTGGTGGCAATAAATAATAAAAAAAAAATATCCCAATGTACAAAAGTAATAACAAATAAAATCCAATAATGTTTGGATGTTCAAGAGTGTTGTGTGTTGAATTACCACACAAAGTAATTTAGGGGTCAATCAATAAACATGGTTGCAAGCAATGTAAAACAAAAAGTGGTGTATTTGTGGTTAGAAGGTTAGACAAGGGTCATGAGGCCCGGGGAGTCACAAAGTGTTCTTACTTGCTATGCCTAAATCATACCTCTTAAAACCACGTTATGAAATAGAAACAAATTAACAAGTAATATAATAGGTGATTGACAAGTCCTTATACGATCTGGGGCTTAGGAACTATCTTTGTTGTTGGGAGGCGAATAGCCCACAACCCCCTCCTACCCAGCAGCAGCAGTACGAAGCTAAAAATGCAACAAATAAAATGAAGACAAAATCCATGAAAGGTACTAAATTACTTTCCGAAACTAGAGGCGAGCTCTCGCAGAAGTCTTTTTTATTTTTATTTTATTCATTTATTTAACGTCTATCCTATTCAGTTATAAAAACAGATAAACAAAGGAGGACAACTAAATAAATCTAATTACTTCGTCGTCTTGACACCTCCTACTCCCATTAATAAAATCCAACAATTGCAAACTAATCAGCCTTTCCAACATGTGACGTAATCTAACTCATCTATGGGACTGACCCAACACACTTTGACTGGAAATCAAGGCATGACATCTCGAATATTCATATGATGAGCACGATGTGACAACCCCCACCCCTGCTCTTTCCTCCCCTAATCCGTGGCCATGGTTCTGACCAGCATTGAACTTTCCTCCCACATCCCCCATGCTAGAACGGTGGATTATGTCCTTACGGGGGACGCGCTCTTTATCCAAATCAAATGAAATCAAAATTTACACTTTTCTTTTATAAACTATATGAAACCAATAAAACCATCAACCACACCATAAACTCATATCAATAACTTAAAATATCTCAGGCGGCGCAATATTTCCCACCCGGTTGAAGCGCCCTAGTTTCTCACGTGGTCGTCCGTGTTTTTTATTTTTTTATTCAACGTCTATCCTATTTACTTATAAAAACTGATTTACAAAGGAGGACAGAGCAGAGTTATACTCCTGCATCGTGGGCCGCGGCTTCACTTGGGAGAAAACGCTCTCTTTCATTCACATCATCCAGCTCGAAGAGAGGACCGTTTTTTTCCTGTTTTCCGTGGGATGAGAGGGACCTCGGCCTGGGAAGTGCGCGGTAAATTTGGCAAGCTTTGCATGCCGGGGTAACTAGCCATCACACTGATTGCTCCCGCCCTGAGCGGGGGGGGGGGGGGGGTTATATATATATTTATATATCCTAAGGATTGGGGTGCACATCTCTCATGCAAGCTTCACTTCTCTGTCCGTCCGTCTGTGCGTGTGTCTGTCAAACTCATTACCAGCAACAGTAACTCACATAGTACATAGAAACTTGTTCTTTAAATTCTTGTCATATTGCCTACCCAATGATTTGCTTTTTTCGTTCCTTTAACCCCCGTCAGGGTCCGGGGTAAAATTTACACAGAATATTGCTCTTCTAATCGTAAAAGGCGAGAGGAATGGATATAAGGCCATCTCGCAAACATCAGCAAGCAATTAAGGGAGCACTCACTGAAACCAGAGGAGAACGCAGACGTTCGTCGACTTGGATCTTTCCCCCTTCTCTTGACGACCTCCCGGACAACGACGACGACCATGACAACACGAACGAATACAAAGACAATGACGACCGCTACGTGAGAACCCCCCTCCCTACCCCTCCCCGTGGCTGGTTCTGCCCAGCATGGTCGTGCCCTCCCCGCCCCCCTAGGCTAGAGTGGCTGCTTCACCTGGGTTGTGCTGGTTAGAGTCACAGATATTGAGTAAACTGTATATTTAATAGATAAAGTGAAAAAGTTATTACACCGAGCAAGAAGAAACACAAGAGTGACACCGTGGACTGGCCGTGGCTGGTTCTGCCTGCATGGTCGTGCCCTCCCCGCCCCCCTAGGCTAGAGTGGCTGCTTCACCTGGTTGTGCTGGTTAGAGTCACAGATATTGAGTAAACTGTATATTTAATAGAATAAAGTGAACAGTTATTACACCGAGCAAAGAAGAAACACAAGAGTGACGCCGTGGACTGGCCCGGGGTGGTTTCTGCCCCGCATGGTCGTGCCCTCCCCGCCCCCCTAGGCTAGAGTGGCTGCCTCACCTGGGTTGTGCTGGATAGAGTCACAGATATTGAGTAAACTGTATATTTAATAGATAAAGTGAACAGTTATTACACCGGGCAAGAAGAAACACAAGAGTGACGCCGTGGACTGGCCGTGGCTGGTTCTGCCCAGCATGGTCGTGTTCTCCCCCCCCCTAGGCTAGAGTTTGGCTGCCTCACCTGGGTTGTGCTGGATAGAGTCACAGATATTGAGTTAACTGTATATTTAATAGAAATAGTGAACAGTTATTACACCGAGCCAGAAGAAACACAAGAGTGACGCCGGGACTGGCCGTGGCTGGTTCTGCCCAGCATAATCGTGCCCTTCCCGCCCCCCTAGGCAAGAGTGGCTGCTTCACCTGGGTTGTGCTGGACAGAGTCACAGATATTGAGTAAACTGTATATTTTTAAAAGATAAAGGGAACAGTTATTACACCGGAGCAAAAAGAAACACAAGAGTGACGCCGTGGACTGGCCGTGGCTGGTTCTGCCCAGCATGGTCGTGCCCCCCCGCCCCCCTAGGCTAGAGTGGCTGCTTCACCTGGGTTGTGCTGGATAGAGTCACAGATATTTAGTAAACTGTATCTTTAATAGATAAAGTGAACAGTTATTACACCGAGCCGAAGAAACACAAGATGACGCCGTGGACTGGCCGTGGCTGGTCCTTCCCAGCATGGTCGTGCCCTCCCCCGCCCCCCAGGCTAGAGTGGCTGCTTCACCTGGGTTTTGCTGGATAGAGTCACAGATATTGAGTAAACTGTATATTAAATAGATAAAGTGAACAGTTATTACACCGAGCAAGAAAAACACAAGAGTGACGCCGTGGACTGGCCGTGGCTGGTTCTGCCCAGCATGGTCGTGCCCCCCCCGCCCCCCTAGGCTAGAGTGGCTGCTTCACCTGGGTTGTGCTGGATAGAGTCACAGATATTGAGTAAACTGTATGTTTAATAGATAAAGTGAACAGTTATTACACCGAGCCAGAAGAAACACAAGAGTGACGCCGTGGACTGGCCGTGGCTGGTCCTGCCCAGCATGGTCGCGCCCTTTCCGCCCCCCTAGGCTAGAGTGGCTGCTTCACCTGGGTTGTGCTGGATAGTCACAGATATTGAGTAAACTGTATATTTAATAGATAAAGTGAACAGTTATTACACCGAGCCAGAAGAAACACAAGAGTGACGCCGTGGACTGGCCTTGGCTGGTTCTGCCCAGCATGGTCGTGCCCTCCCCGCCCCCAGGCGCGGACTGGCAGGGGGTGGTGGGGTGCGATCGCACCCCGGGCTTTTGACATTCCCGGCCCCTGTGGAACATGTGTACACACTACACTTTCTGTTTCAGACAAAATATATATGATTGTATATATTGTGTTTACTGTGAAAAAGAGTTGGGGCCTTCAAATTCCAACTCGACACCTTCTCGCGGTTTGGCCCGTGAATAGGGGAGTTTCACTCCCTGAAACTAATGGCGAGCTCTGGGTCGTCGTCGGGGAACCCCTTCCCTTTGACTACCTCCCCGACGGCGACGACAAAGACAACACGGACGGATGATGACACAGACGGAGACGACCACGACGTGGGGGAACCCCTGCCCTCCCCATATGCTTGTGGCTGGTTCTGACCAGCACAGGCCTGTCCACCCCTTGTCTCCCCGCGTCATCCCTTACGTCCCTCCCTTCGTCTCGATTAGCCAAGTTGCATAAATATGAGACGTAAACTAATATCCAATCCGAACAAAATACATTAGATTTTCTTAACGATGACTCATGGGGTGCCTTAGGCAGCTCTTCAAAAGAGAATGGTTGTTCAGTGTTCTCACTTTTCAGTTTTCAGTAGGAACTAGTGACTATCATGTATAGCTAATTGACTTTCTCGCCGCCGCGCTACGAGAAGAAATTTCGATGTGATAGCAAGTATTTTGGTTTTGGTTTGCCAGTTACAACTAGCAAGGGGATGGCGTTAGGTGGGGGGGGGGGCAGCCGGCCCCGGCGGGGGGGATGTAGAAGTAGTACTGTGAATCGTTACAGGTTACAGCTTACGCTTACAAATTATTATTGGAAAGTTATGCATGATTCAATCAAAATGTCCAGTATACACTCATCCCCCAAGCTCGCATTTTGCGAGTGTCAATTTGGTACTTGCGAGTTACATTATTGGTTGTAAGGCTTTCTCAAATATAATTTTCGCGAGATTTTAATTGCGAGCTCGGGTAGTGGTACTTAGTTGGCGCCTGTTAAGAGGGTACGCTGAGCTTGGCCCAACTCAAATGCGCGCAAACAGGTGTTGATGATTTCTGCTGAACGGTTGGTAATATCATTACCAAATTTTGAATGGATGTTAATAAAGTGCTTTTATATTGATATCCGTAATTGGTTGCACAAAATAAGCGTTAAAGATCCATTGCGAGACATAAGTTCAAAACGTGAAAAAATGGGAAATCCAAAACATGGATTACAATTCTGGAAATTCCCACCAAACCGTTTATCTTACGACAAAACCAAATTAACCTGCGCGTTCACATTGATTTAAACGTTGGGTTCCATTATCAAATATGAGTTTAAAAAATCTGTTCACTTGGAATAAATTCCCAAAGTTGACCAACCACAATTGAGTAAATTTTGGTGATTTCACTAAATTTTAATTAAAAATCAATGAATTAATTTAGGAATACGCATAATGGATAACATAGAATTATTCTTTATAAACGTTAGTGTGAAATTTGATAATGGTGTTATAAACCGTTTACCCAAAAAATCCAGAAAGCTGAGCGCTTAAACTCGCCTCCGTTCTAGCCTCAGCATACCCTCTTAATCGCGTCCTAAAATAGCGTTTTAGGTCATAAAATATAACGAACCACCCAAAAAAAAATCGCCTTCGCCGAAATTGCCTCCGGCGGCTGGGCTTCGCCCCAGACCCCTGCTTTGCTACGCATCCTCGTCCGGCCCCTGCTACATGCCGGCATCCCGGGCCTTTTCGACCCAGTCCGCGCCTGCCCGCCCCCCTAGGCTAGAGTGGCTGCTTTACCTGGGTTGTGCTGGGAAGAGTCACAGATATTGAGTAAACTGTATATATAATAAATAAAGTAAACAGTTATTTCACCGAGCAAGAAGAAACACAAGAGTGACGCCGTGGACTGGCCGTGGCTGGTCCTGCCCAGCATGGTCGTGCCCTCCCCGCCCCCTAGGCTAGAGTGGCTGCTTTACCTGGGTTGTGCTGGGAAGAGTCACAGATATTGAGTAAACTGTATATATAATAAATAAAGTAAACAGTTATTTCACCGAGCAAGAAGAAACACAAGAGTGACGCCGTGGACTGGCCGTGGCTGGTTCTGCCCAGCATGGTCGTGCCTCCCCGCCCCCCTAGGCTAGAGTGGCTGCTTCACCTGGGTTGTGCTGGATAGAGTCACAGATATTGAGTAAACTGTATATTTAATAGATAAAGTGAACAGTTATTACACCGAGCAAGAAGAAACACAAGAGTGACGCCGTGGACTCCAAACTAATGCGTTGTTAGGCCTAGGAGCGGATGAACCGTCCGCATTATAAACAACATTAGGGTGATTCTCCAAGAGGGGCGTTAACATGAGCCTCGAGTGTCACACTGCAGACCTGAGATTAATAAAACAAGGAGCCAGTGCCTATTGCCTAATAATGTACGTATGAAATAGTATGATTTTAATGCACAGACGCAAACAGCCACATTAGAAACTAATGGTTCTCGCGAAAATACATTTATTTTATTTATATCATCAACTACGTCGGCATGTAAAACATATTAAAGATATTTTCTTTTGTCACCCAATTTATATTTGACTCTTAATTATTTTTGACAATATTTATCACAGTAGGCCTGTATCTAAATTCATAAAATAATTTCGATGGTAACATTGAAAACTTTCAAAATTGAAACGAGACCGAAATACTAATTAAAAATTCTCTCTTTATTCACTGAAAATGACAAAGGCGGCTCACAATAACCTAATCGGGTGACGCGCCCTAGATCCTGATAATGTGGTCATTTGATAATGATGCTTTCTTTTTTCTCAGAACGAAGCAGTTTTTTTTAAAGGCATCCTAAAAGGATCGTTCACCTCTTATGTAAAGGTTTTGTGACGTGCCACTCAGCTCAGTTGGAGAAGGGGCGTGGGCGGCTTCGAGTCTCGTAGTGGGTTCGCACAACTTAATAACTAAATAAGTGTGACCAGACGGAAAAAATTGGGCGCGACGTTCTTTGCTGAAAATGTGTAACACAAGCATGCCAACAGGAAGAACGAAGGAGTCGGACAAACCTCGAATGAAAAAGGAAGTATAGAGAAAATATGACCTTGGTTTATTTTAAAGATAGAACAAGGATATAAAAGAAACAAAAGTATAATGTAACAATTCCCAAGTAGGATAGAAAAAATACAGCAGTTGGAATCCCGGCCGAGTAGCGTGGTTGGCCACATGGGATTACATACTAGAGCACAAGGGAAATCTATAAAATATCAAACAAAGAAAAGCTTATACTATACTTAAAGTCAGGTCACAAGTTACATGTTATGCTTATAAGTTACAAAGGTTGAAGGTTACCAAATCACAACTTGGCAGTTAGTGAATCAGCAATAGCCTGATTACAATGATACCGGTGTTCATGAGCAAGATAAAATAGTTCACACATCAGCACAAATATAAACATAGTAGGCTCATTCCAAAAGAAAGGTTGAGGTATACCCTCGTATTAAACTGAATTAATACCTAACCATTACTTCAGAATAAAACAACTACAAAAAATGTTCTTATATGCCACCTCGGCACAATAGGTTCACCTTGAACACACAAGTTAGTTTCCGCCACGGAAAGAAATATAGCATAAGTGAGATTTACACAAAATAGCGTTGAGGTAGACCCTCGCATTTACTGAATTAATATCCAACGTTACTTGATAACCTCCTTGCTACATACCAGTGTTTCACATTAGAAACAAATATCTTTCACCTTACATTCCTGGCAATGAACACCTTACTATAATAAATATCTGCCATATGGGCTAAATGTCACTTTGAAAACACTAGGCCTATAGCCTGAATATAACTAGGCCTTGTCCTTGACAAGGATGGCTAGGGGCATGTACACATGGCACTTATAGCCACCAACATTTAATTACAAAAATACTGCTGTCAAATTAGCTAGCCTGACATTTATCGGAACAAACGTGTTCATCCAACCTTAATGAAGGTGTTGAGGTTGACCATGCCTCTAGAGGTTGGGTAATTTCAATATTCTAATCAGGAGCCGGCACTCTTGTCGCTAAGCGGGTCCAACTTTCAACCACACTTTTTTCCCAATAAAATCAATGGAAAACAACTTCAAATTAGAAATAAGTTAATATTAAGTAAGTATAGTGAGTAATTAATAGTAAACACTCTCGAATTAAACGAATAATGTCAAATAATTTACATTATTGAACATGAACGTCGTCTCACTCTGATCAACGCGCCATTTTGGATTTTGGTTGTTATTGTCATTTACTTAGTAGGTGTACCAACCTTTTTGCGATATTGTGGTTATTTTATAAGTAAACAATTAAATAGTCGAATAGCACGGGGGTTTGGGGGCGGAGCCCCCGACGGGGTCCAGGGGCGGAGCCCCGGCCTAGGCGGGGGCTGGCCCCCCAGAACAGAATGAGGTACAAACAAACAAACACGACAGGGACCGCAGGACAAACGTAAGTTTGGTGTGTTTTGGTTGGTACGGTGGAGAATGGAGAGACTTTGCCAAAATGGCCGCCGTGATCAACTAATAACAGTGCAATTAGTCTGTGAGTAATATTGTGTTCACCTATGTAATTGTTAATTTTGCAAAGTGGTGATTAATAATAAATTGTTAATATTGAATTTTTACACATTTATTTCTAATTTGTAGTTGTTTTCCATTGATTTTATTGGGGGAAAAGTGTGGTTGAAAGTTGGACCCGCTTAGCGACAAGAGTTCCCAGGAGCCTAATGGTCAATGTCTGAAGAACAAATCACAGCATAACACGGGAAGAAGTAGATTATGTATTGAAAACCTGAGTAGGCCTAGGCCTAATCTTCAGCTCCAAGCAAAAGTTGACGCCTAGGGCCCCGCTGGGATCCTAGGTCCACAAGATGGCGGAATGACAACGCCCCCTTCCACACATTAGGGCCTAGGGTTCAAGAGGCGACCAAGGAAAAGTCCTGCATAGCCTTCACGTCGTTTCACGTTGGTGCTGTCCCGTGCCTATTGATTGAGGCCTGAAGGTCCCAGTCCATGCCTATTCCCTGTTAAATATGCAAAAACAACAACGTGCTAAGATTGGATCCTTAACAAACTACTAGGCTAGCCAAGGCACTAGACCCAAGTTTCACCAAGCAAAAAGAAATCAGAGAAACAAACGATAACTCACCAACAGTATGGGAAGATATTACAACTACATCAGTAGTAAAACGTAGTCGTCTCGCAGAAATCGCCAAAACCATGACAGGAATGCAGACAAAAGTGCGACAGGAGATTTGCTCAGCTACTTCTCGAGTCGCTGCCCACCCTGTTTTGCTCTGAGGGCAAGGTAAGCCACCACACGGATACAAAGTCACCAGGGTAGAGACAGTGTCACCAACCGCAGAAAAACCGCGCGAGAATTCAAACCCAAATGAACGTCAATGCCCACTACAACTCGGGGAACCAAGACAAACATAGCAGTGTTTAAATTAGTGTAAGGGTTATAATGGTTTGGTGGAGTGTGCGCTACACACACAACCAAGCCGTTATAGTATTTCAGTTCCTATTACCTTCAATTGCTGCCTTCCTCACTGAAATCCTTGTCTTACATCTCAAGAATTTAAACAGAACTAAAATCACATCCTCTTTCTCACACGTTTTGACAGTTTTTTTTCTATTAACTCTTTGTTATGTCTAATAATTTTTTTTGGATTTCACAAACTAACTTTATATGTCATGCAAACATGGTATTTATACAAACTTGTTCTTTCGATTTTATTTTGGTTCCTGTCCCGTTCTCTTTTATATCCCCTTATAAATTTATAAATTGTCTTTTCCACCCCACAGTTAAGCCATGATCAGGTTTTGTGGGTTTTATGATTTTATACATGTTGATTATTTTTGTATTTAATATTATTTTGTTGTTCAACTTCTCTAAATACGAATTTGAAAATTTAAAATTTTTTATGACGACTACGACGTGAGACTTCCCTTTCCTCGCTTGCCCGTGGCTGGTTCTGACCAGCATGGGCTCCTCCTCCCCAACCCCCTCAGGCCAGAGTGGTGCTTATGACCTTTCGGTTGACGCGTCCTTAATCAAAAAAAAAAAAAAAAATAACATCCCCGGAGGAAAGGGATGAACTGGGACCGGGCTCTAAAGTGTGGCCCGACTTTGATTCCTTCCAAATTTAAGTATAATATATATTTATACACCCATATCAGTGGCGATTTACAACATTTAAAAAAGTACTAGGCCGCTTCGCGAACGTTTTTTTAAGTCGCGTAGATGGATGAGCTTTTGTAAGTTTTTAGTTTGTGTGGGCCCACTTTCCCTTTTGGCAAGTGCTTTTTGAATACATTGTAGGTGATTGTTGTCAAGTTCTATTGTAACTTGTTAATTGTTATTAAAAACCCAAAAAAAAAAAAATCGTATTTAAACCTTTATTCTATGGTTCTGGCTAACTTTAAAAATTTTTTCTTTAAAAAAGCAATACATCACCATTCATTGATGTTCATGAAAAATATAAACGTTGTAGCCCCACCCGTTTGGTCAGAATCGGCCCAAATGTCGGAAAATTTTCGCACTTAAAATCGAAAAAAATAAAAAAGTACGATATTCATGAGAAATATTTCTTCGATTGTACCCAAAAACGTGGCAGGTCTAAGTTCAGAGATTTCAAAGTTCCCCTTTAATTTCCATCAAAATCACATATGCCGTTTGCCCGGTAGAGAGCGAACAGACAAAAATACAAACAAACAAAAATGTAAAAAAAAAAAAAAAAAAAAAAAAAAACATTGGAGCTAAATTTTTTGAGAGGGGTCAGGGAAATTGAAGTCTTCGCTTCGCCCATCCAATAACAAAAAATACACGTGCATGAATTGTAATGGATTTTTTTTGTCAATTTCAAGCTATCCCGCGTCTGGGCTCGTGGTAGAATTGGCCCAAAGCATGGCTCGGGCTAATTATTGTACAAAGTGATTCAGGAAAAAAGTCCATTTCGCAAATATAAGCTAATTAGAAGGGTAGTTTTTACTCCTTGAAACTAGAGGTAAGCTCTGGCAGTCGTCGTCGGGGAACCCTTCCTCTTCACTTGACGACCACCCCGACGACAACGAAGACCAATTAACAAAACGAACGATGACAAAGATCATGACGCCCGCGACGTGAGAACCCCCCCCCCCATTCATCCACTTACCCGCGGCTGGTTCTGACTAGCATCGGCCCCTCATCCCCATTTTCCCTGGGCCCTACACAGGCACAATATGACCTAACGGTTGACGTGCCCTTTATCAAAATAATGTAATGAATTATATTTGATTGTATATCTTTATGTTGTACACGGATAAAAGTTATGATGGCAATATACTAGCGATAATTCGTTTGTTTTCATTTTGTATTTACATTTATTCATTTCCTTTGGTTCATCTATTTTTTTCTTTATTCTAAGAAAAAAAATGGAATCATTTGAAAACACCATAAACTCATTTTTTAAAGTTTACAATACCCACAGGAGGCGCAATATGAAAAAAACCCGGAAAAACTCGCCCTAGTTTCTCACGTCGTCGTTCTAAATTCCCATTGCAAGTGTCTTGTTCCCTGAATGGACCTATTAAAACCGATGTAGAAATTATCGATTTCTGTGAATAATTATGGCACAAGCTAAAACATTAAAAGACGGGTGCCCGAGTGTCTGTGACCTTGTCTGGTTGGTGATGAACCCCCTCCTCGGGACTCGACTGGAGCTGCAGATTCCCAGTTCAGTTTATAAACTAGTTTTGTCTGGTTGTGCAAAGTCCTCTTCAGCTGAAATGTTGTGTGCGTCGAGGAATGTGGTGCGTGACATTTGAACGTACATTGTCACTAGCGCGTTACATGTACGTGCCTGATCACTGTTTGTACAGGGCCAACACCCGGTTTTTTTCTCTGACTTCTCAAGACAAAGAATGTGTTTCACCCCCACACTGCCCTGTAGTTACGTGATTGAATAATAGAAGGATTTACTGATATATTATTATCACCGTCTGACCCGGTGTTGAATTTGACCCGGGCAGGGCTCTGCTATATGTAAGAGGCAGGGAAAAGAGATAAAGCCCATCGCAAACATCAGGTGGTATGAAGGGAGAATTTCACCGCCCGACAGTGCCCAACACGAACTAAGACAATGACAATGACGACTAGGGAGGCTAGAGCCCCCACTTCCTCCCCAACTGTGGCGGGTTTCTCACCAGCATGGCCACTACTTCCCACATCCCCTAGGTTTGAGAGGCGCATCGTCATCGTCATCGTCATCGTCATCGTCATCGTCATCGTCCATCTTTCATCGTCATCGTCATCGTCATCGTCATCGTCATCGTCATCGTCATCGTCATTCGTATTAATTCTATTCTTTTCTTTTATAATCATAGAAAACTAAAAATTACCAATCACACCATAACTCATTTAATTACTTTCTTAGTCACAGACGGCGCAACATGCCATAACCGGTTGAAGCGCCCTAGTTTCTCACGTCGTCGTATTATCGATGATCAGCCTTTGTAATTATCGTAGTATATTTAAACATTTTAATTTATGTTTCTGTAATTTCTGTAACTGTCATGAAGTGTTGTAATGATGTAGTGGTTTAAAAGAAGAGAAGGTGTAACATACCTTAATTCCGTATCAAAAAAGACGAAATCAATCAATCAATTTGGAACAGAGCCTGGTTCTGCTAATCGTAAGGGGCGAAAAAAAAGGAAAACGTCCATGACGCAAACGTTAGTCAGAAAGGGAAGCACCATATTTCTTTAAACTAGAGGCGATCTCTGGCAATCGTCGTCGGGGACACCTTCTCCTTCTCCTGCCCACCTCTCAAGTGTGACAATGACACAACGAACGAGACAAAGACGATAACCAACCGCGGGCGTGAGAAACTTCCCCTTCCCCCCCACCCCCTAGGCTAGAGTGGTGCATTATAACCTTTCGGTTGACGCGTCCTTAATACAAAAAAACCAAAATCAATAAACCAAATCCATTTTTAACGAACCAATACCTCCATTTAAAAACTAAGGCGAGCTCTGAACGGCGACACTTACCCCTTCTCACCCCCACCCTAACCCTTAATCCTTACTATGACAATTCGGAGACAAACTTTCTTAAACATTCATTTGATTTTTTTTTTAAATGGTTCTAAACAAACAAACTTACACATACAATATCACAGGTGGCGCATTATGACCTCACTGTTTTTCGCGCCCTTAATCCTTAAACTAGGTTTTATTAATGCAGCTACCTGACTCGTTGTTTTCCACCTCAAGTGGAGAGAGAAGGTGTTGGGTAGCATAACCATTGATAGCTCCCTCTTCTTGGTGTTCTGTCGCCACAGCAAGTATACTACCAAAATATAAGTAGATAATAGTTTTTATTAAATAATCCCAAAATTGAGTTCTCTCCACAAAGACAAAAATAAATTCTTCCAATGAGTGTTCAAAGGAACACGGTATGGACCTTCATCATAGGCCATATATTAATTGCAAACCTACAGAAATCAATTTATAATACACAGGACGTATTTTCAAGTTTCTCATTGAAATTAATACATTTAATAAAATCTGCTTCACATCAAAAACATTTTTCTTTATATTCAAATCAAAAAATGTTTATTTTAACTATCACGATCATCTCCATCATTTTCTTAAGCCTACTTTTATAAACAAAGAACACAATATAATAATAAAACCCCACCACAAACTAATTTCATAAACTTTCAGTATCACAGGGGGCGCAATATGACCGAACCGGTTGAAGCGTCCTAGTTCTCTTCTTGTATGCACATCTTGTATATTATACAGTTAGCATCACAATTAAGTACCGGAAAGATTACAAATAACTTGATGCGACACTCATACTAATGAGGGGACATGCTGCACGGACAAGTGAAGACGTCGATATGTATCAGCAATGAGGAGAGGAGGTGACTCTCCGTTGGTAGACTAGCTTCACGGAGACTTACGTAGAAGGGATTAATCAAAGGGATAACACCCGTCTGGCCGGGGAAATAACCAGAGCAGCTCTCTCCTCTCAAAGACGAGGTAAGAGAAAAAAGTCCACCCGCAAACAAAACTAGTAAAATAAGAATATTACTCTCAAAAACTAAGGCGAGCTCTGGCAATCTCGTCGAACACCCCCCCTTCCTGACGACCTCTCGACGACAATGACAATGGCACAACGAACGATGACAAAGACGATGACGACCGCGACGTGTGAAACCCCCTTCCACCCTGCCGTGGCTGGTTGAACAGCAGGCCCCCCCCCCCTGGTTAGACAGTGCATACGACCTAACGGTGAGTGTCCTTAATCTATAGAACCAAAAAAAAAAAAAAAAAACACATTATCTTAAACATCACAGACGCGCAATATGACCTAAGCGGTTGGAAGCGCCCTAAATTTTCAAACGAAGTATATGAGTTTTGGCCCGGTACTTAGTTGAGAATTAAGGACTTTCAAATATTAGAGTTACATGCCAGACTTACACAATTTACGCAGTTTTATTATTAAACAAATGTTAATTTATTAAGTTACTTTCCAACACAAACCATCCATTAACATTTAGAAACCAAAACCCTTCATCTCCTGCCCTTTTAAAAATCAATCCATAAACACGTCATCTCTCTACCAACCACCGCACATATGATACACCTAGACATGGTGTGTGGCACAGACGATCTCCCCCCCCCCACCCCCCCTCTACTTAGTCAGTTATTTTTAAATCATCTTTTTCGTCTGGGTTCAGGTGAATTGGCCCAGAGCATGACTCTGGTCGATTCAAGAGAAAAAGTCCACCTCGCAAAAATCAGCTAGTGTAGGATATATTACTCCCACAAACTAGAGGCGAAGCCTGGTAATCGTCGTCGGGACACCTCCCGTTTCCTTTTACATTTCCCCCTCTTACCCGTGCTGGTTCTGACCAGCATAAGCCCCACCTCCACATATCCCCCAGGATAGAGTGGTGTATTATAAACTTACGGTTGACGCGCCTATATCCAAAAAAACCAAACCAAGTTATCTAAGACCAGACAAAAAATTAAATGCATCTTTATATTTATCTTACCATTTCCTATTCTGCAAAACACCCGAACTCTTCTTAAATCCTTCAAACCACTTAAAAGGGGCTATAACCAGATTTTTTTTTACCACATAACCTAAAGCATAATTACACGAAAATGATCGTTTTAACGAAATATGTCTTAAAACTGTGATCCTACCGAAATTTTTTATTTTTTGGATCCAAAATTGGCGAAAATTGATGTATTGGGAAATTATTTAAATCGGCTTTAACCTGTTTATTTTTGTTCCACAAGGATACAAGAACATCGCACTAATCTAAATGGGGGCTTTACAACATTGTGTCTTGAAACTGTGCACAAACCTCAAAAACGCAAAATTTCATTCCAAAATCACACCCATTACTGGTTATCAGCATACTTTGACTAAACCACTTGCCCCTATTAAAAATCAAAATATAGCGGATTTACAAAAATGTCTGTAGAATGCGTCAATAATAATCAATATTTTTTTGGATCATCAAAGTCCTCCAAGGTCACGGGGCATAAAGATCGTCCCCATGTTATTCCTTGTTGGAGATTTTTGCCGATGGGACCTAGCTTAAAAATACCAAGTTTGACTTTTTTTGAAGGGTCATGGCGGACCCAACAATTTTTCTGTTAAATTCTAAATTCATAACTAGTTAGCCTTAATGAAATATATTTTTTGAGTTTTGCGGGTGAATACCCCTTTAAAAGATTCTTTTTTACCATACAATTAAATGCGGCACAATTATTGTGAAGGGCATGCCCCCCCCCCCCCCCGCCCTTTCAAAATATATTCCCGCGTTTTTACGCCACTGTGTGCGTGTCATGGGGAAATCGAACCCCCCGATCACTTGGGTGTACGCACTGCTAGTGAGAGTATCGCATCCGCCTGTGCAGTGTGCATTCTACCGGGCCCGAGTGCAGCACATGACTCACGGATGCACCGGCAATCCCGACAAATATAGGCCCTTTGTAGAGTCAGTAACGAAAACCCTTCCACGGCGAGGGAGGTCGCAGCTAGAGCTAGCGCGACGATGTCTAGTGTTATACCGTTTTGTTATGTTTCATAGTGTTTCGTGCAGTTAGGTCTAGTGCGACGATAAGTGATAGACAGTGTGCTATTGTAGTAGCGTGCGTGTAACAAGGTTTATCGGGACGATATACTGAATAATACGACATTGCTAGTTGCTTACTGGACTGTGCTATTTAGTATGCGTGGCAGCTAGGGTTATCGCGAGTCGCGACCCGTTTTTTTTGTGTTATAACGTGTGAGATTGTCTTGTGAAGCTAGGGTTATAGTGACGATTTATACATTGAGATTTCTGTTTCTTAAAGTCTATATTAATGCACTAAGGCTATTCGGGACGATGAGTGGTGATAGATGACGATGGAGGACGGTTACTAAAAAAATCATAATGTGTATGCGGGATACCCAACCCAGTCCTCCCTAGTGCCATACGCTTGAGACCAGCGCCCTAATCACATGTGCCACCGCGGACGGCATTATAGACTGGTTGGGAATGTGATGTGCTATGGAAATGGACTTGACAATGATCCATTGACTTCAATAGGTAAGTTTCATTAATAATGTGATGGAGGGAGGGGGGGGGGGGGAGGGGCAGATGTTGGGGTGTCGGCTTCTAAGCCCCTGTCTCCTAAGCCCCTGGACCTTTTTTGGCTTCTAAGCCCCTGTGACCGACGGTTGTGCTACACGTTGCGAAGCGGGGCTAAGAAGACAAACGGTCCGGGCTTTAGAAGACTAAAAGTCTTCTTAGGCCCTGTCTCCTAACGCCCGCACGATGTTTTTGTTCGGTCGCACACGTTGCAAAGCAGGCTGTACTTTGCTCGAGGTGAAACCATAAATAGTACAGGCAAATTAGACTTTGACCCGGACATTTAATGTTCCTCAAATATTATTGCGGGAATACGTTCAGGGGATGTCCCTGAACAAAAAACTCAAGTTCCCAAAAAATCCCACTTGGGGAAAATCCGCCATCTTGAAAAAACTCCGCCATGTTGTATTTTGCAGATTGTTTGCTCTCACAGGTGATCCAAGTGACCAAATGACTTGATTTTTTTTCCATTGTAATTATTTGCAACACCTTTGATAGAAATAATTAATTGTCATGGGAAAAAATCCGCCATCTTGAAAAATTCAACCATTTTGAATTTTTGTTTTTTTCTGCTATAGCAGGCGTTTTAAGTGACCTAAAGACATAACATAATTTCCTCTGTTATTATTTACAACCCCTATTGATAGAAATAATAAAATGTCATCTGCCCTCCTTCATAATAACCAGAATTTTTACTCTATTGCAAATCAATGCCACAAAAATAGCAACCAGCAAGTTAAATGTTATTTTTGCAGTTAAACGTTGCCAACTAATTAAAAACGTTAATATAATAATGAAACTTTTAGAGCAGTAAAGCCTAAAGGTTAATAATGTTTTGATTTATTTGGACTGTACACTGCACTTAAGAAATAAAGTGAAACTAAGTGAAACAATATTTCGACAACTATTCAGTTGTCTTCAATGGGTATAATGACATTTGACAAAATAAATCATTACATTAATTAAAAATGTATTGCGAGTATCAAATCGTTTCAATTAAATGTTTCATAGAACATCACTTAGTGGTTTCCCTTGAATTCACCATCATTCAGCAGTCATCGTTGCTCCATTGAAATGCCATACCAAGAGTTTTACAAAAAAAGATTTACTGCTGTTCCTAAAACACTTTTATAGCATTCCTTGTACTGTCACGTAAGTTACTAAACCATCCCCCTTACACATTTGTTCTTGAAATGAATTTAGCCGACGACGCCTCCTAACTGGTGACATAAGACTCTCGCCATGACTATCACTATCATTATCAATTACACTGTCAAACTACTACTACTGTGACATCCAACGTCTACAACGTTTTCGTCGTCTTCTAAAGTGGGAGCGCAGTTGAATCAACCATATCCCGTGCAGAAGCCACACATGCTGGAGCAAGTTAGTCCATTTTTTGGCATCTACAATTTGGGCGCTCACATCCCGTTTTACAGTTGCATGATACAATTCTGAGTAGTTTATCTGATGCTAGAGCCTCAAGTGTTGGGATTGGCGTCAGTTGTCCATTCTCAAGTTTCCACTCCCAATCAGCAGGATTGAGGTGAACCCTATCCATTTAACAACGACATCTGCTGAAGATGATCCATGGCATCGCCGAACATGCTTCGTGTCTTTTGTCGACGGCTTCTGGTAGCCGTCAAATACCACCATGGTTTGAGCTTAAGTTTATTTTTTTTTTTTTTTTTTTTTTTAGCTACAGGGACGTTTTACATACGACACATACTGTTGACATATCTGCCTGTATGTAGAGTGTCGTATCCACACAACGCGGCGCAACAAGAAACCCCGTCGATGGCGAATGTGGCGATGCTTCATTTGGGGGAAGGTCTTTTTCAGCTGGAGCAATTTCTTGCAGAGGCCTGAAGAGGGTGGACTTCGTCCCCTTGTTTAAAGAGAATTCATCAAAAAGTGTAGGTGGTCTTGCTGCCAGTTCGTAGGTGAGATACTCTGCAAGCTCCTCGTCAGTCCGGACGATGCACAACATTCAGTGGAAGAGCTGCGTAGGATTGATGTGGACTACATCATTGCGGACCTGGATACCATTTAAGACGGTTGCCATAAATTTAACCTTCGCTTGCATTTTCAGGTAATTTGACTGAACGGTTTCTCAACCATTGCCTTCATGGCTCCACATCTCTAAAGTCTATCCATCCTTGAGGTACAAAGTGACCATTCGCGGACGAGACCGGGATCGGTCGTCCCGTCTATTGTCTGCATTTTTCCCTTTCCACCTTTTTTGGCGTGACCGAACTTGGGAGCGAACATGGGTTTGTTTCTACCTGCCTTCGCCCATTTCAAATCTATTGTGATGAAAATAATTTATTCAGCAAAATATTTTTTTTATAATTGCAAATATTTCATAACGTGGTTCAAATGTGAGCTTGAGTTATGAAATGTGTTTTTTTCCCTAGTGTCTACGATCAAAACTGACTGAAATACATAAATATTATTATATTATTATATAAAATTATCAAAATATGTTATAGAAGCATTATCCGTAACTCAGTCAGTTTTTATCGTAGAATTTCGTCCAAAAAAATGAAATTCAAGACACACGCTTAATATTTCAACAACGTTATTAGATATATGCAATTAAACAAAAAAATCAATAAATAAATTAATACAGCAGGTATAAAACCCTCAGTTTCTAGGATGGTCTATTTTACGACTACACTCGACAACCCTTAGCAGCTGCCTCATACCCATACCCGACGCGCCCGTCGATGGTCACTTTGTACTTCATGGATAGATAGACTTTAGTTCAGTCGCAATTGACACTTGTCTGTTGCCACCACATCGTTTGAAAGAGACACAAGCAGAGGTGAGACGCGCTGGAAGGGGCTGTGGAGATGTAGCCACTCTTGCATCTTTGTGGTGTCTTGGTGTCTCGTCTTTGACGGGACATGCGCATCTCGATGTGCTGTTCGGATGTGGCTAGGAAGAAAAAGGATGCAAAAGATGCTTTGTCGATGCTGGCAAATTGAATGCACCCATTTGGCAACGGTCGCTTCAGAAAGACCTCGGCCATGGGTAAAGCCGCCAGGAGCCAATCGTAACTAAGTGTGACAGTGAAAATGATAACGATGGCAAGAGTCTTATGTCGCCAGTTAAGAGGCGTCGCCGGCTCAATTAATTTCAAGGACAAATGGGTGGGGGGGTTAATATTTTACTTAATACTACAAGGAACGCGATAAAAATGTTTAAGGAACAGCAGTTATTTATTTTTCTGTAAAACTCTTGGTACGACATTTCGATGGAACAACGGTGACTGCTGAATGATGGTGAATTCAAGGGAAACCACTAAGTAAGTGATGTTCTATGAAAATTTTAATTGAAACTACTTGATACTCACAATAAGTTTTTAATTACTACATTTCTTGGTTGGAAACTTTTAACTGCAAAAATAACATTGAACTTGCTGGTTGCTATTTTTGTCGCAATGATTTGCAATATAGTATAAATTCTGGTTATTATGAAGGAAGGCAGATAAAATTTTATTATTTTTATCAATAGGGGTTGTAAATAATAACAGAGGAAATTACGTTATGTATTTAGGTCACTTGAATCGCCTGCTATAGCAGAAAAAACAAAAATTCAAAATGGTGGAATTTTTTTCAAGATAGCGGATTTTTTCCTATGACAATTAATTATTTCAATCAATAAGGGTTGCAAATAATAACAAGAAAAAAAATCAAGTCATTTGGTCACTTGGATCACCTGTTAGAGCAAACAATCTGCGAAATACAACATGGCGGAGTTTTTTCAAGATGGCGGATTTTCCCCAAGTGGGATTTTTTGGGAACTTAAGTTTTTTTATCAGGGACATCCCCTGAGCATGTTCCAGCAATAATATTTGAGGAACATTAAATGTCTGGGTTTTGCCCAAAAATTGTCTAACTGGCCTGTACTAAAATTCCAAAATGTTGGTGGTGGGTGGGGGTGGGGGATAAAAATAAATCATTAGCAATATTCGATTGATTAGATATTGCTTAACGTCTCATTCGACTCGAAAATGTTGCAATTAAATCATGTCGGCATTGCAAAAGCACTGTTTTAATATGCATTGATTTTATTGTGACAATTTTATTCATAGTTGAATGTTGATAAAGAATTGGTTTTAGGAGAACTAACACCATAGTTTTCATTACTTAACAGTAACTGTGTAGCTGCGTGGGTAGACCCCAAATACACATAAATGTATAATATCTTTTACTTTGCATACTTAATATAATATAACTGCATAATTATGCCGATATGGGAACCTGCTCATCTTAAACATTAATATTGTGACGTTTTTAATAATTGCTGGCACTCAATGTCGTCTAAGATGTAGGCCTAATAATACAATTTACTTCAAATCAGAAATTAAAAAAGTCCGCCCCAAACGGGATTCGAACCACGGGTCTCCCACAACTCCAGGTGAGCGTCGTAACTACTAGACCATCGGGACGATTAAATGTTAATCTATGAATTGTAGTTGCATTATACATCTGAAGGGCATGGTTAAGATGCTCACCTGGAATGTGGGAGACCTGTGGTTTGAATCCCGGTTGGGGCGAACTTTTTTAATTTCTGAATTGAAGTAAACTAGGAAGCTTCGCAAACGCTTTTTCAGGCGCGTTGTTGGATGAGCGTAAGTTTTTTAAGCGAAAAAAGCGTATAATTACGATTTTCATAAAAAAAATATTTTTTGATTACGCTCAAATTTCACACCAATATATTAATTCATAAAATTAAGGTTCTGTATAAAAATCATTACAATCTGATAAAGCATGTAGACGTTATAATTCGAAAAAATGTAAAATCAAAAAATAAAAAACGTAAAATTGCGATTTCCATGAAAGTTATTTTTGAATTGCGCTCAAATTTCACAGAATATATTAATTCATAAAATTAAGGTTTTATAAAAAATCATAACAATCGGATAAAGCAGGTAGGTGTTAAAATTCAAACATTGTTTAAAAAATCGTAAAATAAAGATTTTCATGAAAATTATTTCTCGATTGCACTCAAATTTCACACGAATATATAAATTCCTAAAATCAAGGTTCTGTGAAAAAATCATTACAATCTGATAAAGCATGTAGGTGTTATAGTTCGAAGATATTTAAAAAAAAATCGAAATATCGTAAAATTGCGATTTTTATGAGAAATAATTTTTCGATTGCGCTCAAAAACGTGGCAGTTCTAAGTTCAGAGTTTTCGAAGGCCTCCAGAAAATTTCATTGCAATTAGTGTATTGGTTTAGCCGGAATCGTGGAAAGGGGAAAAAACGAATTTGTTTCTCCAGTGTAGTGAAATCTTCGCTTCGCTCGCTACGCTCATCAAATACGAGGAAAACGCTTAAGTCCCGCCGCGTTGTTGGATGAGCGTAATTGGTGCATTGAGCTGCCATGTGCTATGCGGATTTTCTGTTGTTCTGTGAAACAATCATGACTAAGTTGAAATTTTTTTAAAATTTAATTTAAATAAAAAATAATTATTCGATTGCGCACAAATTTCACACGAATATATTAATTCATAAAATTAAGGTTCTGTAAAAAAATCATTACAATCGGTTAAAGCATGTAGGTGTAATAAGTCAAAGAATTGTTTGAAAAAAGAAAAAACCCGTAAAATTTCGATTTTCATAAGAAATAATTTTTCGATTGCGCTCAAAAACGTGGCAGTTCTACGTTCAGAGATTTCAAAGGCCTCCATAAAATTTCATTGTAATTGGAGTATTGGTTTAGCCGGAATCGTGTTAACAAACAGCCAAAAATACAAAAAGAAAAAAAAGAAGAAAAAAAAACACTCCGGATTTTTTTCTCCAGTGTAGTGAAATGGAATCTTCGCTTCACTCGCTACGCTCGCTACGCTCATCTAATAACAATTACACCTACGGGAGTGTTTTCCGACTAACCAAATCGAGAAATATAATAAAACATTATTATTACGAGGAAGCTTCGCAAACGCATTTTCAGGCGCGTTGTTGGATGAGCGTAATTGGTGCATTGAGCTGCCATGTGTTATATTTTCTGTAGTTCTGTGATAAAATTATTACTTAGTTGAAGATTTTTTTAAATTAAATTAAATAAAATAAAAAATTAACTTAAATTTTAAATTTGTTTCATTAATCGTAATTTTAAAAAAATAAAAAAATCGTAGAATTGCGATTTCCATACGAAATAATTATTCGATTGCGCTCAAATTTAACAAGAAAATATTAATTCATAAAATTAAGTTTCTCTGAAAAAATCATTAAAATCGGATAAAGCATGTAGGTGTTATAAGCTGAAGAAATTTTTTAAAAATCTTTAAATTGCGATTTTAATGAGAAATAATTTTTCGATTGCGCTCAAAAACGTGGCAGTTCTTGGTTTAGAGATTTTGAAGGCTTCCATAAATTTTAATCGCAATCGGAGTATCGGTTTAGCCGGAATCGTGCTAACAGAGAAACAAAAATACAAAAATAAAAGAATAAAAATAAAAAAAAGCATTCCTGATTTTTTTTCTCCAGTGTAGTGAAATGGAATCTTCGCCTCGCTCATCCAAAAAGAAAAAACCCTTAAAATTTCGATTTTCATGAGAAATAATTTTTGATTGTGTTCAAATTTCACACGAATATCTTCATTTATAAAATTAATGTTCCGTGAAAAAATCATAAAAATCGGATAAAGCACGTAGGTGTTATAAGTCGAAGAAATTTGTAAAAAAAATCGAAAAAAATCGTAAAATGGCGATTTTCATGAGAAATAATTTTTGATTTCGCTCAAAATCGTGGCAGTTCTACGTTCAGAGATTTCAAAGGCCTTCAGAAAATTTTATTGTAATTGGAGTATCAATTTAGCCGGAATCGTGTTAACGAACACACAAAAATACAAACAGAAAAAAATTAAAAAAGAAAAACATTCCGGATTTTTTTCTCCAGTGTAGTAGAATGGAATCTTCGCTTCGCTCGCTACGGTCATCAAATAGGTTGATTATTTTGGAGTAGACATCCACTTGTTGGCCAGTGGTGGGGGCGGGGTACAGGGGTGCATCTCTGAATTTTTCAATAGTTTTTATTTTTTCAATGCCAATTAATCGTTGAACGAAATCTGAAAATATAATTTCATCCACACTTTCATTTTATTTGTTTGTTACGTAAATAATTTTTTTGACTTTTCCAAAAAAGAAGTAAAAATGACCCCAAATTGCCCGTTTTGGTTGGTTTTGGTATCTGACAGTCGTTGGTTTTCTAAGAGTTCACGAACGAACGAAGAATGAACGATTCTTCTTTTGGCCCTGCTACAAGTGTAGATCAAGTCCATACTTTTATACTTTTCGACTGTAACAACTTTGTGTGACAACCATCATAACAGATTAGAACGTGCCATTTTCTTTTTAATTGGTTTTGCTTCTTTTTTCTACTTCGTTTTTTGATGTGATGCTAATTTTAGAGAGCGCGATCATTACGTCTGCATATCGGAGTCGTTTATTGAACATCGAGTTTAACATAGATTCGTTGATTGATGCAAACTGAAAACGCAAGTGTCAGACATAGACTTTTGGAAATAAATTTTAGTAATAATATAGTTTTTTTCTCTATACACGAGTATCAATAAACTCATATTTTGGCCCCTGAACCCAGCTTGACCAGTGCCCCCCCCCCCCCAGACGGGGGCCCCAAAGTCTTGCGGGGGCGGCTTTGGTTACCGCTTCGCCACTGTTTAATAACGGATAATTATAGTTTTTAATACATATATTAATTAATAATGGATAGGCCTAAATGGGCATCCTACCATAGCAGATTTTTCAAGATTTATCGCGAATCAGGCAGAAAATGCTAGCACATTTTGGTGTATATGGCCTTTTTGACAGATTCAAAACACCTTTTTTTTTATTAATTTTCTAGAATCGAGATAATAATATTGAAAAGTGCTACGATAGGTGCCTTTCTATTTCATTCTATCTAATTTTGTGAAGCCTCATATTCATACATAAAATATGACTATGACAAAAATAATATATCAATGAATTACATAAAAAATAAATTAAATTCCAAACGCTTCGGAAAACTATTTGTTTTTATTTTCATAACATAGGTATTTTAATTAAATTTAATTGATTTTTGTTAAATACGCATCCCTTAAAATGGAAACCTAGTTTTCGGTAACGCAGGGAATAAAATTCTCTTTTTATGTAATTCAGTGTGATATTTTCTTTAAGCTAGTTAAGGCTATTGTATCGTCCTCTAAACTATATTTTAAAATTAAAGGAAGATGACGGCAATCTTATCTAAATGTGTGAGGGTCTTGAAGATAACAAAAACAAATATTTTGTATTTTTTGGGGGAGGGACGATACGTACCTGTTAGCCATAATATGCGAATTTTGGGACAAAAGTGGGAACACTGGCTACTACATGACACCGTGTGAGTGCTATAGTGGGGGGGGGGGAGAGGGGCACATTTTCTAGCTTGTTACAGTACATGACAAACCGTGTGTGTGCTATAGTGGCGGCAGGGGGGGAGAGGGGCACATTTTCTAGCTTGTTACAATACATGACACCGTGTGTGTGCTATAGTGGTGGCAGGGGGGGAGAGGGCACATTTACTAGCTTGTTACAATACATGACACCGCGTGTGTGCTATAGTGGGGGCAGGGGGGGAGAGGGGCACATTTTCTAGCTTGTTACAATACATGAAAATAAATAAATAAACAAATCCGTATTTAGAGTCTTTCCTCTCAGTCACATTACTCATTTTCAGTGGGGTAAGGTAAACCAAAGCGACCAAGCCAACCCTGTAGGCCCGATAAAATCGACGAATGAGCGATAACCAACCAAAGATCGATATTTTTTTTAATTGGAAATAAAGCAATCAGCGGTATGAAAAGTGCGAACACCCGCGGATCAACGCCAGAATCAACAAGGCCGATTCAGAACAACTTTAAATGTATTAGGCCTATGAGCCATCGTTGCTAGGACGGCTCAAAAGTCTCCGTTTACAAATTCTGCTGCGTGGAGACGCGCTCTCTTTCTATTTTGTCAACCCGTCTGGGCCCGGGGTAGAATTGGACCAGAGCATGGCTCTGCTAATAGTAAAAGGCGACTCAAGAGAAAAAGTCCATCTCGCAAACATCAGCTAGTATGAAAGGTAGTATTTTACTCCCCGAAAATAGTGGCGAGCTCTGGCAACCTCCTCCTTCCTCCCCTTGACCGTTTCTGTTTCTGACCAGCACTTGCTCAAGTTAGTTGTCCGACCAATAACAGCTTCAACATTTAAACTGAACAAAATCCCATTCAATGTAATTTAATTTACAAATATAATTCACATAAAACACATAATTAATTTCATTCAAACAAATAATTGTTATACATTTCATTTATAATATACGTAAAATATATATTAATAACATTTCTCATCCAAAGTAATCAATTTTACAAAATGAAATTCGCATCATGCACGTTTATTTTATTTATTTCCATTTACACGAATAGCATTTGTTTTGCTATAACTATTGTCATAATTTTATTTTCTTATAATATATACACTTAGTAAACAATTTAATCATCAAACACCATAACTACATCTCACCAACCTCCAGTATCTCAGGCAGCGCAAGATGATCCAACCGGTTGAAGCGCCCAAGTTTCTCACGAGTGTTTTTTTTAGATTGGTTGAGATGGTGTAAAGAAGACTTAGGAGCCGTCCAAGCAACGAGGCACATAATACATTCTAAGGTTGTTCCGAATCAGTCTTGTTGATTCTGGTGCGGTCCGCGGGTGGAATCGTGTCCATCTTGATTGATCGTCGAATGATCGGGGTTTTCTACTTAACTATGCCGGTCTCTAGTTGGTCATTGTTCGCTTGTTGATTGTGTGGGCGACTACAGGGTTGGCTTGGTCAACTTCAAATGTAATGTCCTCAACAGTAATCAGTTCTGGGACTGAGTGAGTAGACACTAAATACGAATGTATTTGTTTATTCATTATTAAGGATAAAAAAAATACTCAAGTTATTCTGCATTTTCTGTGTGATTTAAAATATAAGTATTGACAAACTTATATTAAGTGATGCATTTATCCACAATAAATAACACAGTCGTATCATTGCACATGTAATGATTTTTGGCCCCCATCTTGGCCCGGGGTAGAATAGGCCCAGAGCATGGCCCTGCTAATCGTACAAAGCGATTCATACATCAGCAAGTAAAAGGGGAATATACTATTTATTTATTATTTATTTGCAACAGGCAATGTAGCCCACATGTGCAAATTTAATAGAGAAGGGAGGAGGGGAAACCCGGTACCGGCACATAGCCTACTCCTACCGAAAAGTACCAAGGGGACCAACGGCTTTACGTCCCATCCGAAAGGACGGTGTAACTTTTGACAGTCATAAAGGTTCCTCCACTAACCCGGACTGCCGAGCAGACGGCGCCAAGGAGAACAAAGCTGTCACACAAGCTTACGAACCCTAGTCTGCTCTAGCCAGCGATATACGTGTGTTTCAGGGCAGAGCGGCGACCCACTCGACCCCTGACCACGCCCGATGTCGCTTAACTTCAGTGTTCGAGTGGGAACTGGTTAAACGACCGCGGCTAAATCGCTGGCTCACCGAAACTAGTGGCGAGCACTGCCAATCGTCGTCGGGGACACCTCCCCTTTTACTTGACGACCTCTCCGACGATGATGACTAAGTCGATGACGACAGCGACGTGAGACTGAGAACCCCCCTCTCCTGCCCTTATAACCGTGGCAGGTTCTGACCAGCATCGGATCCTCCTCTCCATATCTCCTTTCCGCTAGGGTATAATCTTAATTTGACGGAAGTGTTATTTTGCATTAAACTTATGATTTTCCTTTTTCTAACTGAATGCTATTATGTATTTACTTGGTTTTTGGCCGCGGAAAGTAGTTTCTGGACTTTAATCACTTTTAGTTTGCTTGAATGGGTCGTTTTGGTACTAGGTAGGCCTAGTTCAGTTGGTGCGGTCCAACTTTTCAACAAAGTTTTTTTCAAAGAAAAAGAATAAAAATAGGCTAGATTGGTTCATTATGACCTAACGGTTGAAGCGCCCTAGTTTCTCACGTCGTCCATGAGTGAAAAGTTGAACCCGATCCGACATGGTTTTCAGGGTCACATGTGTACTTTGCCGTGTCATGTTTGATGTTGTGCTAGAACAAGATTTAAGTAATGTAAGCTGGCAGTTTATCGTTCGATCATATCTTGCTTGCATGCTCACTCAAAGGTTTAAGCTGAACTTTTAAAATATATTTGCCAATTAAGTATTGGTAGACAAATATTGACATGATTGTGCAGTGCGTAGCGTTCGCGCAATCCTCTTTATACGCGCCGAGACCCGGCACCTCCACCATTGGATTGGTAGAGGTGCCAGGTAGGACTTTAAAACATTTATATGTGAATATGTTAAACATTAATATACAATTCCTTGGTCCTAGGACTACCTATTCACCTTCTTTGTATGACATGTTTATCCATAAAGACATAGCATCGTACAGGTCCCACTTCTGCGTTGATTTGGCTGCTGAGCCGCTCAGAGGTGGTTTCGTGATAGCCTCCGTTCTCGGGTGTAGCTCGCTGAACAAAACATTCTTGAGTGACCATGTCTGTGTCCCGTGGCTGGTTCTGACCAGCATGAACCCCTCCACCCCATATCCCATAGAAAGTTAGATAGGGTGGAGCATTATGATCGAACAGTTGACGCGCCCTAAATACAATTTAACTCAACTAAAGAAGACGACGACCATGACAACACAAACGATGACAAAGACGATGACAACCACAACGTGAGAACCCCCTTTCCTTCCTTCTCCCCCTTACGGTGGAAATTGTTCTGACCAGCAATGGGACTTTAAATACCAACTATATAGGTGTCATATTAAATGATATAGGTTACAGTATGCGGATGATTGCACATTGTACAGAAAGATTTTCTCGAAAAATGATATTGATATTTTGCAATCCGATTTGAACAACGTAAATACTTGGTGTCGTGAAAACGAAATGAAACTAAATCCACAAAAGAGTGTAAAAATTTGCTTCACTAGATCAAGAACACCATTAAGATTTAATTATATCATTAACGGTTCAATAATTGAATCAAAGGATCAGGTAAAATTACTCGGCATCATTATATCAAAAGATCTGAAGTGGAACAAACACACAGATTTCATTCGTGCAAAGGCCGTTCGACAGTTATATTTTATTGCTCGAAACCTGGCAAATGCCCAAGTCAATGTAAAGAGAACAGTGTATCTTGCACTAGTAAGACCACAACTAACGTATGCTTGTCCTGCTTGGAACCCAACTTCAGAAACCAACGAAATCAAATTAGAGCGTGTGCAGAGTAGAGCTACTAGATTAATTGCAAAAATGTCAAGTCACCAAAATTCAAGTGCCACAGCAAGAAGAAAAACTTTGAAAATACCAACTTTAGAAGAGTATAGAAAAACAACAGATCTTCAATTTCTTTGGGGAATGCTTCATGGTACAACTGACCTCAACCCATTTCACAGGATTCAAATCTGTAATCGTGGAAGAGAGTACGGACGTGGTGTCACCATGAAACCTCCCCAGGCAAGAACTTCGTCCTATCAACAAGGATATTACTATCGGAGTTGCAGATATGGAATGATTTGCCGGTGGACATCCGTGAACTACACACTCGGAGCCATTTTCAAATCTGCACTAAAAAATTTCTTTTCTGGTGTATCGTGATAATTCTATTCTATAATTCACAATACCATTCATGTTTGTCATAATTTCATCACCCTCACTTTTTACATGTCTTCACACACATTGTTTTCTATTATTGTATAATGTATTTTTAATTAATTTAATTGCAATGTATTAGTATAAGTATTGAGTAGGTTGCTAGACACTAAATTGTGAATGGGGCTATGCCCTCTTTTAGCAACCTATAACACAACAATGTGTTAAAACAATAAATAAATAAATAAATAAATAAATAAATAAATAAAACAATTGCACACAATTTTCATGTGCGGCGAACCACAAACGCGTTATTCGCCGCAACCGTGTAGGAAAATAATGTTCAGTATCTAACAGGCGGTGGATGATGCATTGTTGATGAGAAACATTGAACGCCATCTTTGTCTGTCTTGGTCGCATTTCGCACCTTCCACGTCGATTTTTTTAATCTGGACTTTCCATTTCATTTTGTAATTCGGGACGGGATGAAGATTTAATCAATATTAGTGTTGGTTACAAACGAAGAAGTTCTGTCTACGCACCCTGTCTAAGCCCGGGGTAGAATTGGCTCAGAGCATTTCTCTGCTAATCGTGAAAGGCGATTCAAGAGAAAAAGTCCACTTTGCAAACATCAGCTTGGAAAAGCGGAGTATTTTACTCCCCGAAACTAGTGGCGAGCTCTGGCAATCGTCGTCGGGGACCTTGCCCCTTTCCCTTGACGGCCCCCCTGCGACGATGACAATAACACAATGAACGATGACAAAGACGATGACGACTGCGACGTGAGAAACCCCCCTTCCTCCTCCTACCCGTGGCTGGTTCTGACTAGCATGGGATTTTCTTCCCCATGTCCTGAAGGCTTCTGTGGCGAATTAACACCTGACGGTGGACGCGTCCTTAATCCAAATAAACGAACCGATCATATGAAGAAGTCGCAGTGACAAACTTACTAAATTTCTCATCCAAAGTAATTTGTTAAACAACATTTATTTCACATCAAACAAGATTCATCATTTATTCCATATAAATATTATTTCTTTTGTCATCACTTTCATCTGTATTATTATCTGTTGTTTTATAAACTATGAAAATAATACGGCCATCAAACACACCATGAAATCATTTAATTAACTTGTAATATTACAGACGACGCAACATGACCTTACCGGTTGAAGCGCCCTAGATTCTCACGTCATCGTTCGTTAATTTCCATGTATTTCACTGCTTCATAGACTTTACACAGGAGCTCCCAAATCGATTGTGGTTAATTCTGCGTTGAGATGATCTCTGAAGACCTAGTCCCTCACAAAAACAAAAATTAGTTAAAAACGGCCGCCAAGTTTTCCCTCAAAAGTCTTCGGCTGTAAATGCTGTGATATATAGAACTTGAGCCAAGCTTTCTATTCTTTCTCCCTAGTTTTGCATTGGATGGAAGTAAGATACTTTGCCTGTTGACGAGCACCAAGCCAACCATTTTCGTGGTAAACAAGTAACATTTTATTAACTCAAAATCATACACAAAAAAAATTCTTGGCCATTTAATTTGGTTTGCTTAAAACAGTTTCCTGTAGTATTGAGAATAGACAACATAAAATGCATCAGTCAAGTTCATTACGAGAACTCAAACCAACACGGATATCAAGTTTCATTGAAGACTGGGTATAGCACCCTTATCTTTTATAAATTTTTGGATGAGCGTAGCGAGCGTAGCGAGCGAAGCGAAGATTCCATTTCACTACACTGGAGAAAAAATCCGGAATATTTTTTTTTTCTTTTTGTATTTTTGTCTGTTTGTTAGCACGATTCCGGCTAAACCGATACTCCGATTGCGATGAAATTTTATAGAGGTCTTCGAAATCTCTGAACTTAGAACTGCCACGTTTTTGAGCACAATCGAAAAAAAAATTCTCATGAAAATCGCAATTTTACGATTTTTTTTCATTTTTTTAAATTTCTTCGACTTACAACACCTACATGCTTTGTCCGATTGTAATGATTTTTTCACAGAACCTTAATTTTATGAATTGATATATTCGTGTAAAATTTGAGCGTTATCAAAAAAATATTTTTTACGAAAATCGCAATTTTACGACTTTTTTCAATTTTTAAAATTTCTCCAGCTTATAACACCTACATGCTTTATCCGATTGTAATGATTTTTTTACAGAACCTTAATATATGAATTAATATATTCGTGTAAAAATTGTGCGCAATCGAATAATTATTTCTTATGAAAATTTCAATATTACGATTTTTTTCCTTTTTTAAAATTACGAATCATTAAAAAAAAATTAAATTTAAGTTAATTTTTTATTAAATTAAATTAAATTTTTTATTAAATTTAATTTAATTTTAAAAATATCTTCAACTTAGTAATGATTTTTTCACAGAACAACAGTAAATCCGCATAACACATGGCAGCTCAATGCACCAATTACGCTCATCCAACAACGCGGCGGGACTTAATGCGTGTTTCATGTGTAAACAATTAATCATGAAACGCACTATAAACTCATTTCATTAACTTACAATATCACAAGCGGCGCCATATGACCTACCCAGCTGTAGCGCCCAAATTGCTCACGCAAGTTTCATCTTCCTTCACTAGCACAAGGCACATAAGTTTCTTATGTTGGTCGAAATCAGCCTTGTTGATTCTGGTGTTATCCGCGTGTGGAATCGTGTCCAGTCTGATTCATCAACGTTTCCTACTTAAAAATGCCGGTCTCTAGCTGGTCATTGTTCGATCGTTGATGGTGTTGGCGACTGCAGGGTTGGCTTGGTCTTCTGTGACAAAGTGGGAAGAATCAATTATTAATATTATTTAGCATGCGTTGAATTCATTCAAAACGATGCGCAGAGACAACGTTGAACCTTGTTCACAATAGAAGTCACAATAATGAATTAAATTACTCGAACTTTCTGAAGTGACGATTTTAAATGAATGATTTTCTGTTCAATATACAAGACTGTCAATATCGGGTACTCATGAGACTTCCCTACTCTTGCCAACACACAACACTAGAACTACGTAGCTATACATGAATGTTTAAAATAGTTTTTAAACGTTTTGACCCCTTCAACGTCCAACGCATACAAATACCGACGCGATATGACTTAACGGTTGACGCGCCCATAATCTAAATACATCTATACTAAACCAAATTAAATTTAATTAGAAAACAATGTTAAAATAACTATAAAATTCCATTAATTGACTCACAATATCACAGGCGGCGCAATAAGGACTAACCAGTTTGTGAAGCGCCCTACTGATTTCACGTCGATCTCTGGTGTATGCTTCAACTCCTTGTAAGGCAGAGATCTCACTTCACAATTTAGCGAATTCCAAACCGATGCAGATTTCGACTTTTGTTCCATAGTCTTTTTAAACTGAGGGTTGAACCAAGGAAAATTGAATCCTTTGAAAAGAAATAAAAATATCTACAAAAAAACCTCTAACCATAACTGACTACAAAAAATGATGAAAATCAATAGGCCTAAGATAAAAGTTTTAAAAAATCCTAATTTTGTCATCTTTCTCTTCAAAACATTCCGATGCTCCGAGATTTCCGTGTCTGGGCCCGGGGTAGAGTGTGGCCCAGAGCATAGCTCTGCTAGTCGTAAGAGACGAGGAGAGAGACTAAGACCATCTCGCAAACATCAGCTGATATTTAGGGGGGGGGGGGGCGACGTGGGGAACTCCCCTCCGTTTACCCGTGGGCTGGTTCTGACCAGCATGGGATTTTCCTTCGATGGTCATGTTCGTTTATTTTAGGTTTTGCACACGCACAGACGGACGGACAGAGAAAACAAACTAACAACAAATTACATTTATAAACTCAAAATGTTATCACAGGCGGCGCAATATGACCTTCCCGGTTGAAGCGCCCTAGTTTCTCACGTCGTCATGTCTTTGTTATTTATTGTCGTTTGTAAACTGACAGCAACACACTTTCTATTTTAAAGACACGTTTAGTGAATGTAGCTACACAATAAAAACAAGTTGAAATAATAATAACACCCTTTCCTCCCCCTACCCCTGGTTGGTTCTGATCAGCATGGGCTCTCCTCCCCACATCCCCTAGGTTAGAGTGGCGCATTTTAACCTTACGGTTGACGCGCCCTTAATATTAATTAAACAAAATTCTTATATCGCTTACACAGGTTGAATTGATTGACTAATTAATGGCTAATGATTTACCAGAGCTTATATTGTTTAGATCTTACCGGTTAAATGACTCCGTTAGTCCATTTTGAACATCAATGACCTATCCCCGGCCCTTGACGACTACCCCGACGACGACGACGACTACAATGACACCACGAACGATGACAAATACGATGACGACTAAAGAGTGAGAACATCCCGTTCCTCCCCCTAACCGTGGCTGGTTCTGACGACGGTTGACGCGCCCCTAATTCAAACCACAAATAAGGTCTATCGTCGATGGTGTCGGCGCAGACAGAGTTGGCTTAATCTGCTTTAAATTGAATCACCCCCACCTAAAATCATTTACGTGACTGAGTGGGTAGATCTGATAAATCTCGTCGAGACCTGCAATCCTGACTGAAGAATGATGCCACGATCTTCCTCGGTCTATAATGCGAATGCAAGGACAACAACCCTCGAACACCACTTCACAAATATCCCAACTCCAATATACCTAGTTTGAGACCTGAGGGGGGCATGCTTTGCACCCTGGGCAGGTTTACCTTGAGAAAAGAAAATAAGGCGATTTAATAAATAATAATAAAGTCTATACACACGATTTCAAGCAAACAGAGGCCAATTAATTGTGTTAATATATTAACATTTATTATTGAAATATAATTGACATTCAAATTTATTAAATATCAAGAGTACAAATTACAATAAATACAGTATTAAGAATCGAAATAGTACGCTTAATACAACCGCCTCCCAAATTTGATTCTACAGAAATAATGAAATTAACGACAATATTGAAGCTATAAAATGGTTTGTTCTTCTTCTTATGCATGTACATAACCTTACTGATAGGTATTATGGGAACCGAAACCAAAGATGGAAATAATCATTTCGTTTTTGATTAAAAAATCAAATTGTTAGGTTAATATTCGGCGAGTTAACATTTGCGCAATATTTTCTTGTTCGGCGAACCACAAACACGTTATTCAGCGCAGCCGCGTAGGAAAATAATGTTCAGTATTTTACAGGCGGTGGATAATGCATTGTTGATGAAACAATATCCAACGCAAGCTCTGTCTGTCTTGGTCGAATTTTGCACGTTACAAGTCGTGTGTTATTTCTCTGGACTATATTACATTTCATTTTGCAATTCGGAAATAAGATTAAATTAATATTTGTGTTGGTCACAAACGAAGAAGTTCTGTCTTTGTTTGGATGTGGTTTGTTGGGTGTGATTTCTTGGAGATTAGTTAATCACCATTGTTTTTGTCATCGGTTTAGTCGTCTAGACCTAGGGCCTTGGCTGGTTGATTTTATCATCTGCCGACAATAGGCCCATTCAGCAAACCATACTTGGGTTTAACAGTGTTGTACTTTTATCTAGCAACTCCAGGGATTTCAAAACCCAAACACCGACATCTTACCCACGCTTACCTCTTTAGCAGGGACAAGATTGCCCTAGGTGTGACACAATATGTGACGTTATGTCTTAAATAAATAAATAAATTTTATTTATTTATTTATCTACCCACTCAGTTATATAACTGATTTTCAGTGGGGGACTTTAAATCAAAGCGACCAAGCCAACCCTGCAGGCCCGACGCAATCGACGAGTGATCGATAACCAACCAAATATCAATATTTTTTAATAGGAAATATAGCAATCAGTGGTAGGACAGTGCGAACACCGCGAATCAACGCCAGAATCAACAAGGCCGATTCAGAACAACTCTGAAATTTATTATGTGCTTCGTTGCTAGGACGGCTCCAAAGTCACCGTTTACAAACTCCTAAGACAAGAACTGATGGACTTAAGTCCAAATCAGAAGTTAAAAAACTTCTGACTTGAGCGGGAATCGAACCCTGGACCTTCTGCTTTGGAAGCAGATACGCTAACCACAAGACCAACGAGCCACACTCCAACTCCAGCTTAGTCAACCATATAAGAAACTGTTTTCTTACGACCACAGCGACCAACATAATACATTTAAGGAATTAAGTACCACGATGTGAGAACCCCCCCCCCTTCCTACCTCCCACTACCCGTGGCTGGTTCTGACCAGCATGGGATTTTCTTCCCCATATCCTCTAGGCTTCTGTGGCGCATTATCACCTAACGGTTGGACGCGTCCTTAATGCAAATATACTAAACGAAACTTTCCCAATCTCATGAAGAAGTCGCAGTGACAAACTTACTTCAACATTCATTCCACATAAATGTTTTTTCTATTGTCATCACTTTCATCTCTATAAGTTTTTGTTCTTTTATAAACTATGAAAACAATACAACCATCAAATACACCATAAAAATAATTTATTAACATACAATATCACATTGACTCAATATGACCTAACCGGTTGAAGCGCCCTAGTATCTCACGTCGTCGTAGCACAGATTTCAGACGTGATGCAGTAGCTCCCCGAGTCAATTGTGGTTCATTCTGCGTTGAGATGATCTCTGAAGACCTAATCAATTTCTCTATGAAGACTCAAGTTCCAGGACGATAATATCTGTAAGCCCAGTGTAAAGCGCACGTTCTGAATCTGCTGTGTGAAATGGAACGTGACATTCGAATTGTCCACACACGTCTGACTCACGGATATCTCCTAACAAGAGAAGAGGTTGCTGCTAGATGCGACACACGTGGTGCTTTGCGCATGCTATTTGACCTCTCACAATCAAATGAAGAACTTTAGTCATAGAATGACGACAAACTTGCAAAGTTTAATTCACTCCCAAAATCATTTATGTTTTTATACAATTAGTATATACATCTCAAGAATGTTAAAATTATAATCCCGTTCATCGAAATCATACCCAGTCTGGGCTTGGGGTAGAATTGGCCAAGAGCATGGCTCTGCTAGTCGTACAAGAAAGATTCAAGAGGAAAATTATATCTCGCAAACATCAACAAGAATTTAGGACAGTATATTACTCCCTAAAATAAGAGGCGAGCTCTAGTGGTCGTCGGCGTTGACCCACTCCCTACCCTTGACCACCTCCTGACGTTGACGGACATGGCAACCAGAACGATGACATAGACGTTGACAACCACGACGTTAGAACCCCCCCCCCCCCCATGGGCCCACTGCCCGTGCCTGGTTCTTACTAGCGGAGCCCTCCTCCCAATATTTCTTAGGATAGAGTGGCGCATTATGATCCAACACTGATGCGCCATTAATCCAAATAAATCTTTAAAAATGGCGAAATCCGATGTCGTGTCAAGGAACATAATAATAAAGGTTCGCAAACACAGCAATCACAGTCACCACTTACATTTTGTAAAAACATGTACATATTATGTATCTTTGTTTCACCTTTACTGTATATCGCAAAGATCCAATGAACATCAATACCGTGACTATGGAGCTGAGCATAAAAATACGGGACTAAGGCTGGTTAAACCCTATTAATATCCACTACAAAATAACACCCCCTGCATGAGAACTTCTATCATATGATACTGGTGACAAACCTTCTAAATTTCTCATTAAAAATAATACATTTTACGAAATTTAATTGACATTTGACACACTTTTCACCGTTTCTAGTTCAAATACGTCAATTTTCTTTTGCTTATACTATCATCTGGATCATTATTTATTATTATTTATTATTATTTATTATTTATTTATTTATTGATCCACATTGACATTGTCATTGACAATCTCCCCGTCGACGATGCCAATGACACAACGAACGATACATAGATGATGACGACCGCGACGTGAGAACCCCTCCCCCTCCCTCCACCTCATTTCCCATTTCCCATCGGTGGCTGGTTCTGACCGGCTTGGGACTTTCCTCCCCACATCCCCTAGGCTAGAGTGGCTTAATAAGAACTAACGGTTGACGCGCCAGTAATCCAAGTTAACCTAAAAACCATAATTATCTCTTCTTATTTCTTATATAAACTTAGAAAACAATAAAATCATCAAACACATCATTAACTCATTGCATTAACGTTCAATATCACAGGCAGCGCAATATGACATAACCGGTTGAAGCGCCCTAGTTTCTCACGTCTGTTGTCCGTTGTTTCTCATTAGTGTAGGATGAACTCGACCCTCCCCCGCACACCACAGTACAGAGGCGAGGCGCACATGGTAGGCCTACATACGATTTACTCGACTCCATAGTCAAAATAAAATATACGATGTATGATTGGGTATTCACTCGTTAGATTCAAAATATATTTCATGCAAGCTAAATTCTTATGAATTTGCTAAGTGAATGAACCAAATTGGGTACACTAATACCTGTGAACATATTAACAACCGGTCGACCGAACTAGGTCCCATCGACAAAAATCTCCCGTAAGAAATACTACAGAAAATATAATGTCTTGTATTTATTATTGTAAACTATAGGTTTAAAATTAATTAACATATTTTCTTTTCGTAATTTAAGTAAGTCATTCAGTCAAAATTATTATGATTACCAAAACAGGGTACAGATTTGGAGCGCATATTTTTGCGTGTTTGAATGAATATTTGTGCAGAGTTTTAAGCACAGCCATTTCAAAAGAGCGATTTAAGATTTGTGCTAAGAATACCCCTACCCTTGGCTGGTTGTGACCAGCATAGAAGTGTCCTCCCTTCATCCCCTAGAATAGAGTAGCGCACTTTGACTTACGTTAGACGCGACCTTAATCCAGTTAAACTATTAGAAAACAATATTATCAACAAACCACAAACACGTGTTATTTTATGTTATGTGGTTTTGGGTACACTTTTTTCCCATGTTTCACAATACTGGTCAGACGAACTTTTCTATGAGTATTTCAGCCATAATCTTGGTGTGATATTTGTTTGAGACACAATTGAGTATGGGTGACATTAACACAGCAGGAGGGAGGTGAGCCTTTATTTCTTCATATGGGTGTGTTGAAGCGTAGCAATGTTGTACCGCCACTTCAATGAATATTTGTACAGGTTTTATCAGTACAACAAATCCACTAGATGGATATTTATACCCTCCCATCTCCTGAATGTTCACCAAGTCCAACAGGGGACTGGACGTCTTCTGAAGGGATATTCTTGTTGTACAGGAATCACAATTCACTTTTTCAAGGATAGCTTTAACAACATAACCTCCTTCTAGAGCCTGGGAGGCAGACTCTAGTGAAGTGAAGGGTGCGCTGTATACTGGATTTGATATCTCTTCTAGAAGACTCGTTGCTTAGTCGGGTAGGTCATACAACGCATGTCTTCTTCCTCAATGTCATTCTGATCTTCAAGAATGTACCTGCTGTCCTCTTCTTCCACACTCTGAGAGATAGTTTTTTTTTAACAATGACTGTTGAGTGGTAGTTTGCCTGGTCAGGAGCTACAACATTCGCACTGTTACTGGCTGTAATAATTCCAGACCTTAGAATTCGCCTTAAGGCTAATGTGGCTGACCTTGCATCAGTTGCATCATTGGAACCACTCAGAAGTCGAATAAAACTGAATGTGCTCTCAACAGGATCACTTGAAAAGTTGCGAGTCAAGACATAATAAAACCCACTGTTCAGCAAGTATTGGACGCATTCAAATGAGGATGTAGGTGTGAATACCATTGCCTCGCGGGTTCTCTTCGTGATGCAAGACGTATCTGAAATGTAAAACAAGGTGCTAATAAACGTTTACTTAAATGTAAGTTAATATGTGTAGTTATAACCTCACAATAATGATGATAAATAGTGGTACAATAATAATAATTTTACATAAAATTGTCAACAAAATAGTGAAATTGGAGATTTAAATTTAATTATTAATTATTTAGTCTTGTATAGCATGGTAAAAGTTATTATTTCACCGAACATTAAAATCTCTTGCAGTATTGTTATTGTTTTTAATTTATTCCATCTTTCATCGTGATTGTTATTCATCTTTTTCCATCATTTATTTTCATCATCATCATCATCGCCTACATTGTACTATGTACTCATCCACAAAGGTGTAAATAAAGAAAGAAAGAAAGAAAGAAGTAGTACTATCGTAAGTCCTGTATTTAAGGGTTGGGCCTCTATGTCGAAAGGTGTTTATACATTTACAAAAATGTGCTTCATATTGAAAATTACAATTTTTCTCGTAGGTTCTAATCCAAGATGTGTATTTTTAGCTCATTTGGATTCAGCATAAGGGCAAAATGTGGTATAAATCAAGAGTTGCGTTACTTTTTTTTATATTTATAACTTAATTTAATGAGTTGGTATAAATAAACGTTATAGGCCCTACCCCCAACCTCATTGATGTAATCTGGAAAATATTCTTTTAACCAGCGAAGTCTTTCATCATTTAGCCTACTGCTGAGAAATGTCGTTTGTCGGGATCGTTTTGCTTTAGGTACTGCACTCGGTCACTTGCATCATGAAAACTGAAGAATTTCTTCATAGAGTGCATGAATTCGTTTGTGGGTTGTGCTGTGCTGAAGTCTACTTTGCTTTGCTGGTACAACGATCAGAATGCAGCTTAATATATTCAATGGTGGCAATAACTGGCAAGGAGAAAAGTTGTACGGCACTTTAGTACAGGTTGCTCAACGACGGATCCCAAATAAAACGGCTAAAAATGGTAGGAAGGTTTCACTTGACAAAAATGTTCATAAGGTCAAAGAAAAGCGATCAAGAAGGGGAGCCATGAAAAATGTCCCTTAAGATTCAAAATGGTGGCCATGAAAGAATATGCCTATTAATTACCTAATTTGAGTGTAAAAATACAGTAAATGATGTAAGGAAGGTGCTACTTGACAAAAATAAGGCGATTCAAGAGAAAAAGTCCACCTCGCAAACATCAGCTAGTAAGAGCGGAGTATCTTACTCCAGAAACTAGAGGCGAGCTCTGGCAATCGTCGTCGGGGACCTTGCCCCCTTCCCTTGACGACCCCCCGGCGACGATGACAACGACACAACGAACGATGACAAAGACGATGACGACCGCGACGTGAGAAATCCCCCTTCCTCCCCTTACCCGTGGCTGGTTCTGACCAGCATGAACCCCTCCTCCCCATATCCCCTAGAAAATTAGATAGAGTGGAGCATTATAACCGAATGGTTGATGTGCCCTAAATCCAATTAAACTCAACTAAAGAATATGACAACACAAACGATGACTAAGACGATGACAACCACGGCGTTAGTTCCCCCCTTTCCTTCCCCCTCGCCCTACGGAGGCTTGTTCTGACCAGCAATGGGACGTTAAGAACCAACTATATAGGTGTCATACTAAATGATGTTACATAAAACAATTGCACAATATTTTCTTGTGCGGCGAACCACAAACGCGTTATTCGGCACAGCCGCGTAGGAACAAAATCTTTCGGTGGATGGTGCATTGTTGATGAAACAGCATCCAACGCCATCTTTGTCTGTCTTGGTCGCATTTCTCACTTTCCAAGCCGTGTTTTACTTCTCTGGACTAAATGAGATTTTATTTTCGAATTCGGGAAGAAGATTTAAATCAATATTAGTGTTGGTTACAAACGAAGAAGTTCTGTCTACGTTTGGATGTGGTTTGTTGGGCGGGATTTCTTAGAGATTAGTAAAACATCATTGATTTGGTCATCGGTGTAGTCGTCTAGACCTAGGGCCTTTTTAAGATTTTTTTTTTCTTTTAAAAAAACAAAAATCAAAACACGTGGTGATAGCCACCGACTTAACGATTTTTTATCCGCCACCGAAATCATTGTTTTTAATTTATTTTATATAACCATCCAGCCTTCTACACGTATGGCAAATGTAAACGTTTGCAATCTAGGTTTTTATTTATTGTAGGTTTAAATCGCAACGAATTTTGATCAGTTTTTAAGCAGTTCTCAGCTGGTAACGGATGTATGTTTAAAAATTTCAGCTCAATCTGTTAAGCCGATCGGCCGTTAGGCATTGGACAGACAGAGTCACAACATTCACAGTGAGTGCTGTTTTTTTTTCGACCTGCTTGTAGACTACGTTCTCTGCGTTCACTCGTCTAATAAATTTGAAACACAATTAATACATTTACCGTTCGCGTTTACTACACTTAATAATATTATTACAACAATATTCCACCCTCCGTAATATTAACTCGATGTAAGGCAAGAAATAATAAAATTAAAAAGTAGAGACCCGGCGCCTCCACCAACAATGCTATTCTTATGGAGTTAGTCTTCACGAGGCAAACATGTACTCGGCACACTCGTAAGCACTCAAATTAGTTTGTAATAAGCTCTGGAGATAAAATTGAAACAACATTCACATGACACATATATTTTTATGCATATCAACACAACAACAAACAGAATTGCTTTATGTAATAAACCCTACTGTCCACCATTGATAGGCGTAAAGTCCACGCGACGGGAGCAACCTCTTCTTGTTTCTCTTGCGTCGACTTACTGCGTAACCATGGTGTTTAGTAGGGTTTATTACATCTATCAACCTCCGTCTGGACCCGGGGTACAATATTACTCCACGAATCTAGAGGCGAGCTCTCGCAATCGTCGCGGGACCTTGCCCCCTTCCCTTGACGACCCCTCAACGACGATGACGACAATGACACCACGAACGATGACAAAGACAATGACGACCACGACGTGAGAACCACCCCCCTTTCCTCCCTCTATATCCGTGTCTGGTTCTGACCAGCATGACCCCCTCCCCCGCCCCCTCCTAGGCTAGAGTGGTGCATTATGACCTATAACCGTTGACGCACCCTTAATCCAAATAAACCAAAAAACAGTATGAGTTTCATTTTTAATTTAATAAAAAAGTAACCTCTTTTGCTGTCACTATCATTTTATAGTATTATCTCTTGTATTAACTTAGAAAACATTTTAATCATTAAACACCATAAATTCATTTTATTCTTACATTAACACAGGCTGCGCAATATGACCTAACCGGTTGAAACGCCCCCTGGTTTCTCACGTCGTACTGAGAGTTCTTTAAATATTCAATGTAATCCACGAGATACGTGTGCAAAGTTTAGTTTGAGAAATTGTCTACAAAGCACGCTAGTCTCTCAATTCCTCACCAGGTAGCGTGCGAGTCGCAAGTAATTCCGAGATCACTCTAACTCTGAGCAAAGAGATAGTCATACGTAGCGTGTGAGACTCTGATGAGGGAGGTCACGGGCTCGAATCCCACCACCGGCAATCCTGACTGAAAGTTTTCCCCGAGGTTTTCTTCAGTAGTTAATGCGAATGCTGGTAGTGAGTCCTCTGTAACAGCCCTCGGGCATTCCCTTATCATATGGACATCAATCCAGAAGTTAAACAATCTATCTCAGCGGGGTATCAGGACCTACGGGAGTGTTTCCCAATTAATGAAGTTGAGAAACCTTATTTTCAGTTACCTTACACCCTAATAACCTAGTTAATCACCTACACCGGCCATCCTTACTTAAAAGTGTTATTCACACGGTAGCGTGAGAGTCGCAAGCAATACCGTGTTAACTCTACTTCCAGTTTGAACAGAGCGCCGTATACTTTGAGTTCGTCTGGTCCTGAGATTAAACATTGAAAAACAAGTCATCATTTGGTACAAGACATGCAATTCTATTAAGAAAAAACTATTATTAAAAGGATATATATTGAGTTTTGCTGGATACCTGGACACGTGGGCATAGAGGGAAATGAACTCGCTGATCGGGCTGCTAAGGAAGCTTCCCAGCGCCGCGACGTTGATTTCAATCTAGTTTCCGTTCCACATATCAAGAGTAGATTCAAGCAAAGATTGTTGGATTTGCGACAAGGATCATGGGATGTGTTGCAAAATAACAAATAGCGTAGTGTGATGCCCACACTGAATAATAAAATTCGTCCATCTAAGTCTCGACTCTCACGTAGAGAAGAGGTGGTATTGTCTAGAATTCGTTTAGGACACACACTTCTAACTCACGGATATCTCTTATTCAGAGAAAAAGTTATTCCCATATGTGACACATGTAATGTACCTTTAACCGTGCATCATATGCTAGCAGAATGTATCAAATATGATGCCTTGCGCACACAATTTGATCTCTCCAATCATATGAAGAACTTCTATCATATGATAACGGCGACAAATTTCAATTTCATTCATTCATTCATTTCATTCATTCATTCATTCATTTCATTCATTCATCATCATCATTCAAATTTCTCATCCAAAGTAATATATCGTCAAGGAACCCTTCACATTCCCTTGACGACCTCTTTGACGATGACGAAAAATTGACAAAAGTAACGATACAAAGCCGATGACGACCGCGATGTTAGATTAGAACCCACGTTTTCCTCCTCCTTCACGTGGCTGGTTCTGACCAGCATGGACCCCTCATCTTACATCCCGTAGGCTACTGTGACGCATTAAAAACTTGCGGTTGACGCGCCCTTAATTGAATGAATCCAATGAGATAACAGTAACGTTCAAGTGAAGTACTCTTGGCGAATATATGTTTGATAATCGCGCGTGCGGGGACAGTTAAATTATTAATTTATTTTGTCATAACTTTTAGCATTTTCTTTACTTTCTTTAAAAACTGAGTGAAAAAACATAACACACAAAACAACAAATGAAATATATTAACTAACAACATCACATGAGGCGCAATACGACCCTTCTGGTTTTTGCGCCCTAGTTTCTCACGACTTCGTGGATGGTTCACCATATTGTAGCATTGTTTTGGGACTCTCTCTTACGTTCTTGTATTTTTGATAAGTAATACAATAATTATATATAATCATATCAAGACCTTCTAGCATATGATAACGGTGACAAACCTTCTAAACCTCTTACTCGAACCAAGCAATACGTAAGTAATGGTAAAGGTATGCTACTCGCCGCCACTTCTGGCCACTGCTGGTCATTGCCTACCGAGCACCTGAAAATTGTTGACCAACAATAGCAACTAACTAATCAACTTCTCTAAAGCAGGAAACGCAAGATGACCTAACGGGTAAGGCGCACTTACATCTAATAAACTACTATTTCAAACCAGTTTTTGGCATGCCAAACCTAAAAATTCAAGCATCAAATTCAAATTTTTTTCTTTTAAATAATTTATTCATCTTGTGCTATTATTAACATCTCAATCACCTTCTTTCCCCCCGTCTGGGCCCGGGGTAGAATTGGCCCAAAGCATGGCTCTGCTAATCGTAAAAAGCGATTCAAGAGAAAAAGTCCAACCCGCAAACATCAGCTAGTAGAAAGGAAGTATATTACTCCCCGAATCTACAGTCGAGCTCTGGAAATCGTCGTCTGGGAAACACACAGTGACACAACGAACAATGACAAAGTCTATGACGACCAAGACGTGAGAACCCCCTTCCTCCCACTACCCGTAGCTAATTCTAACCAGCATGGGCCCTCCTGCCCATATCCCCTTAAGATAGGACGGCGCATTATGACACAATCTGTGACGCGCCCTATATCAAAATAAACACTGAAAGAACTAACTAACCACTGGAGGCGAGCTCTGGCAGTCGTTGTCGAAAATCCTCCCCAAACCCTTTACGACGTCCTATAATTCAAAATCATTTTCTTACTAAACATAACTCATACTAATTCACATGAAACACATTTCATTTTATGATTAAATAAATATATTTTTATTCGCTATATCTGTCATATCTATAATTTTCTTTTCTTTTATCACCCTTTGTTTTCTTCCACTACCAGTATCTGGTTCTGACCTGGTTCTGACCTACATGGGACTTTTCTTCCCACATCACCTAGGCTACAATTAGAAAACAATTAAATCACCAAACACCATAAACTCATTTCATTAACTATAACAATATCACATGCGGCGCAATTGACCAAACCAGTTGAAGCGCACTAGTTTCTCACGTTTTATCACTGTGGCTTAAACAATTGGGCGTGAAGTCTGTCTTAAAAAACCGAGACATCTAATTTCATTTTTAAATTAAACCTCCGATTACGACGCGTTGTCGCCCTCAATCATGTTGGTGCTTCGAAGTCGCTTTCGTCTACATCGTTGGAGTTTCAAGATCGCTCGAGTTCTCAAGGCCACACGGTGAACATTCATGCATGAACTTCTGTCACATCGACTGTCAGCGCAAGAAAAAAAAGTTTTTGCTGGAAACCTGGGGGTGTATTTACTAAGTGACAACAGTTGGTCCACAGCGACAAGCGCAATAGTCACACATCTCACTGCAGCTGTACAAGCTTATCAGCTGAGTATTGGCAACAATTACACATTTAACATTTGCAACACCGTCTCCCAATGTTTATTTGACTTAATAACCCACATGGAAATAAATGCATTTAAAATATGTTTTCAAAAATACATTTCGATTCTTAAATGTATTTTTGAAAATGCATTATAAAATACTTTTCATTAGTCTCCAAATTGACCCAATTTCTTATGTTTTGAAATATGTTTTTTAAAGCATTTTAAAAAACTATTAATAATGCATTATTGATAAGGCAAATAATATATTATGAAATAGTTTGTCATTGCATGTATTAATATACATTGTTAACAATGCATTATTAATATATAGACAAAAACATATTTATAAAACATTTTGTATAATGAATTTTTGATATGTTATTATAAACACATTTTGTATATATTTTAAAGAAGCTATTTTCAATATATTTTTGAAAATGCATATTGCACGTGTTGTGAATGAATGTATTTTTTATATATTAAGGAAAACATATTTTTAATACATTGTGAATAATGGATATTTTATCCATTTTTACCAATGCACAGAAAATATATTTTGGTTAACTTATTTTTAATCTATTATTACTCAATATTTTTATAATATATTAGGGACATAAGGACGAGGATATAATATTTACTAATGTAGGCCAAAGGATAATATATTTTGGAATTGGTCGAAAGATTGGTAAGCTAGGCCTGTGCAAATTTTCATGAATATGTAGTGGATAATTTTAGACAATTAGATTTAAATTTAAACAATAACCGTTCTGAATTTGAATTTTTATGAACACACAGTTATTTGACAGAGATAAAAGGCCTACAAACCATCAGCATTCTATTCTTGGAACCTATAAAAACAATTACTGGTTGCACTGGCCTATTAAACTAAATAATACAACACCTAATGCACAAATGTAATGCAATTTATGTTAAGTATAGGCCTACTAACTTATTTTTATACCAATAATAAAAAATACCTTATGAAAAACAACCACGGAATAACTACTACAACAACAAAACTTTGAAAATTAACTTGTTGTTTTAGGAGTTAGTAAATTTGTACCAATTTTTAAAACACTACCGCACAGAAACACTAGCTTCAGGAAAAAAAAATAATGAAAAACCATACGGGCTATACCTAACTACGGAAATTGAAATAAATGTAACACCGCCGATTTATTAATTTATTTTTGATTGCCTATACATGTTCATTGCTCTCTAGCCCTTGG
>JAMZAV010003405.1:0-53798 GCA_024449915.1 Sweltsa coloradensis
TACATATTTATGTAGGCCTTAAAACAGCGAGTACGCGCAAGATTCATTTCACTACCGGAGAAAAAAATCCGGGATTTTTTTTTTTTTTTTTTTTGTATTTTTGTGTGTTTGTTAACACGATTCCGGCTAAACGATACTCCGATTGCGATGAATTTTATGGAGGCCTTCGAAATCTCTGAACTTAGAACTGCCACGTTTTTGAGCGCAATCGGGAAATTTTTTCTTATAAAAAACGCAATTTTACTATATTTTTCGATTTTTTTAAAATTTCTTCGACTTATAACACCTACATGATTTATCCGATTTTAATGATTTTTGCACAGAACCTTTATTTATGAATTTAGATATTCTTGTGAAATTTGAGCGCAATCGAAAAATGATTTCTCATGAAAATCGAAATTTTACGTTTTTTCTTTTCTTTTTTAAAACAATTCTTTGACTTATACACCTACATGCTTTATCCTATTGTAATGAGTTTTTCACAGAACCTTAATTTCATAAATTAATATATTCGTGTTAAATTTGTGCGCAATCGAATAATTATTTCTTATGAAAATGCAATTTTATACGATTTTTTTTTAAAATTACGATTTATTAAAAAAATTAAGTTAATTTTTTATTTTATTTAATTTAATTAAAAAAATCTTCGACTTAGTAATAATTTTTTCACAGAACAACAGAAAATCCACGTAACACATGGCAGCCCAATGCACCAATTACGCTCATCCAACAACGCGGCGGACTTAAGCGTTTTCCCTAGTATTTTACCTTAGCTTCATTTTGTAGGAGAAACTTACGAAACCCATATATGTACTATGTATGTCTCAATTGGTAAATAAACTACTCTACTCTACTCTTGATGATGAGGCACTGCTCGACGTTTCGCCACCGATGTCGATAGCTTCTTCAAGGCTGATGAGATGAATGAACATGATACAGATGCGATGATTCGGGTACCTTTTTACGTTTAGGTTTGCCTCAAATACCCGACCCGACCGGAAATCACGGGTACCCGCACACCAGTGTATGTTATAGTACACTAGGAAAACGCTTAAGTCCCGCCGCGTTGTTGGATGAGCGTAATTGGTGCATTGAGTTGTTAAGTGTTATGCGGATTTTCTGTTGTACTGTGAAAAAAATCATAACTTAGTTGATTTTTTTTAAATTAATTTAAATTAAATAAAAAATAAACTTTAATTTTAATTTTTTTTAAATTATTCGTAATTTAAAATAGAAAAAAAATCGTAAAATTTCGATTTTCATAACAAATAATTTTTCGATTGCGCTCAGATTTCACACGAATATAAAATTCATGAAATTAAGGTTCTGTGAAAAAATCATTACGATCGGATAAAGCATGTAGGTGCTATAAGCCAAAGAAATTTGAAAATAAAAAAAATTCCAAAAATTGCGATTTTTTAAAGAAATTTATCTATAGATAACGCTCAAAATTCACACGAATATATCAATTCATAAAATAAAGATTGTGTGAAAAAATTATTACAATCGGACAAGCCTGCAGGTGATATAAATCGAAGAATTTTTAAAAATCGAAAAAAATCGTAAAATTGCGATTTTCATGAGAAATAATTTTTCGATCGATTTTTCCCCCCGTGCAGTTCTTCGTTCAGAGATTTTATAGACCTCCATAAAATTTCATCGCAATTGGAGTATTGGTTTAGCCGGAATCGTGTTCACAGACACACAAAAATACAAAAAAAAAAAAAAACATTCCGGATTTTTTTCTCCAGTGTAGTGAAATGGAATCTTCGCTTCGCTCGCTACGCTCGCTACGCTCATCCAATCACCTACTCACAGTGTAAAACATATATCATTTATTATTTAGGCTACTAAAATTCAGAAATTAAACTAGGAAAACGCTTTAGTCCCGCCGCGTTGATGGATGAGCGTAATCTTTTTTAAACGAAAAAAGCGTAAAATTGTGATTTTTTTAATAGATCATTTTTCGATTACGCTCAAATTTCACACGAATATATTAACTCATAAAATTAAAGTTCTGTGAAAAAATCATTACAATCGGATAAAGCATGTAGGTTTTATTCGTCGAAGAAATGTTAAAAATTGAAAAAAAATCGTAAAAATTGCGATTATCATGAGAAATGACTTTTCTATTGCGCTCAAATTTCACACGAATATATTAATTCATAAAATTAAGGTTCTGTGAAAAAATCATTACAATGGGATAAAGCATGTAGATGTTATTAGCCGAAGAATTTTTTGTTAAATCGAAAAAGCGTAAAATTGCGATTTCATGAGAAATAATTTTTTGATCGATTTTTCCCCCCTTGCAGTTCTTCGTTCAGAGATTTCACAGACCTCCATAAAATTTCATCGCAATTAGAGTATCGGTTTAGCTGGAATCGTGTTCACAGACACAAAAATACAAAAAGAGAGAAAAATTTTTTTTTTTTAAATATTCCCGATTTTTTTCTCCAGTGTAGTGAAATGGAATCTTCGCTTCGCTCGCTACGCTCATCCAAAAAGTCCGCCCCAACCGGGAATCGAACCACGGATCTCCCGCTTTAGTTTAAAATGTACCTGTCCTGATGGTCTTGTGGTTAATACGCCTGTGTGGAATGCGGGAGATCCGTGGTTCGATTCCCGGTTGGGGCGGATTTTTTTAATTTCTGAGTTGTAGTAAATAATAACAATTACACATCGGGAGTGTTTTCCCGACTAACCAAATCGAGAAAAAAACATATATCGTTGGGGGACACGATCAAAAAGTTTCTTATCTTCATTTCAAGCGATACTCGATTTGTATGATACACCCCAACATCTGTTGACAGGCTATGGTGACAGAAACGCTGAGGTACAGCCATACAGCCCATGCTTAAACTTTCTCTGTATCTACAGACAGAGGCTACAGCCTTCTTTCTTTCTCTCTCTCTCTCTCTCTCTCTCTCTCTCTCTTTTTTCTTTCTTTCTTTCTTTCTTTCTTTCTTTCTTTCTTTCATAAACGTCTATCCTATTTCTAACTAAAGTCATAATAAGCCAACATCTAAATTATTTACATTGCTATTGATATTATTAGCTTTTGACATGAATGAGCCATATGAGAGTGTTTTTTACCACTTGAATATCACATGCAGCAGTTTTCTTTCTGGGTTAAGTCAATTTATTTATTAGTTAGTTAATATATTGGCCTACATTTATTTATATGTGCATTTTACTTTTTGATACTTGTAACGGTCATAAGTATTAATTGTAAGGGTGATTGTAAATTAATCGGTTAATCCACCCTCATTCTTTTAGATAGTCCTTATTACCGTTAAAAGTTTCAAAAAGTAAAATGCGCATATAAATTAATGCAGGCCAATATAGTAACTAACTAATAACTAAATTGACTAAACGCAGAAAGAAACTGCTGCATGTGATATTCAAGTGGTAAAAAACACTCTCAAATGGCTCGTTCATGCCGAATGTCTATAATACTGTGTTCACACCTATAATATGTTTTGTTTCTTTTTAAACTGACCTTAAGTCTTCATCCTAAATAATTATACACAATTATACACAACTAAACCTAATTAAAGTGTACTCCACCCAGTGGCGGATCCAGGGTGGGGGCGGGTGGCTTGCCCCCCCCCCTCACCCCGAAATCATCATCTACGGGCCTTGAAAACCTACAATAGTACAGTTAGTAGTTCCCGTGCCATAACTCCTCCGTTATCCTTGTTTGTTCCAGGAGTCCCTGACGTCCCCTGGAGCTGTCTCGGTGACTCGCAGTGACAAACAGGTGGCGCTGTCAACCGCCGCTCCGTATCGTCCGCGAGTCTCTTCTATGCACACCAAACTTGACCACACCAAGATAGACACTTCGCTCTATCAGAATGTAAGCTTCTTAGTTGTATGTATACGTAATCTTTAATCTATTCTCAATAGGTTATGGTAAACTATTGGCAATAATATTGAATAGAAAAAAGTTGTCTTATAAACGACGTACACCGTTGCGTACTCGTTATTTAAAAATGGATTCACTACTGCCCTGCATTATATACAGACACTCGTTGGTGCAACAGGTATCACATGTGCAACAGATATTTGTCCGGTGAATAAGACTTCGCGTGCTATAGCCTAAAATAGTTTGAAGTATTTTTGTAATACAACCTTGACTTCAACGACTCAAATTTAAAAAAAAAATCTATCTGACAATAGACGTCACGAGTTGAGTTTGGAAATAACCGAGTTTGAAATTTTGAAGATCCGACTGTCGAGATTTCTCCTGTCATATCGATTTGCGACACTTCAAACAACTTGTCTATAATATGTTCAATGTTCTTTGTTTAGACGTCGTCCAGTCCCACCCCGTCTGAGCCAGAGAATATTCGGGGCAACATACAGATCACTCTGACCTTCGACCCGGCCGCCGCCATCTTGTCTGTCAAACTGATGGAGGTGAGTGACCTTGAACGGCTGTTGCTAATCGCAGCTGCCATTTGTCCAACAAAGAAAAGAAAAGAAAGAAAAGAAAAGAAAAGCCGAATAATATCTAAGTATCCAAAACATTCTTCTGAACTCTAGTCTCACCACAAACATTCTATATTATCCCTGTTTGATGGACAATGTCCTTAAAAAAACCGCTTGTCAATCGGAGGTCATGTTCGGTTTTCAACGTGAGACGTGACACACGCTGGTCGGACGGACGGCGATGCTGGTTCACTGACGGCTAATGCACTTGTTGCAGGCAAACGACTTGCAGGCTCGTGATTTCAGCGGCACCGCCGACCCCTACGCCAAGATCCGACTGCTGCCTGACTCTAGCAACGTGTGGCAAACTCGTATTCACAAGCGCACGCTCAATCCTGGTAAGTTGGTGTACTCTCTCTCTCTCTCCTCTCTCTCTCTCTCTCTCTCTCTCTCTCTCGTGGTATTTGTGGACAGGTTTGATGGAAATAAGGCTTTACTAGCATTAATCCCGCCTTAATGAAGACCATAATCAATCAATCAATCAATCAATCAATCAATCAATCAATTTCTCTATTTTATCTCTGGATCCGAATCAGACGACACTAAATCTTATTGAAACCTCTTTCACCTTACACTTTCGGCTTTTGGGTTTTGTGATAGAAGGCAATTATTTTGGAATGTTTTCAAGGGTGTGTTATATCGTTGACCGGTCTATGAGTCAAAACTTTGGTTTATTTGCTGATGTTTTATCGTGAAATGTCCTGTTCCTGAGATCAGTGTCCTCTCTTTCAGTGTTCTGACGAGGACTTCGTGTTCGAAGTGGCGGCCGGCGACCATCGGACGTCGTACCCTGGAGATACTCGTGTACGACTTCGACGCCTACAGTCGCCACCACTGCATCGGGGGGATGAAACTACCCCTTCAGAACGTAGACCTGTCGGACAGAGTGACGCTGTGGAGAGCTCTGGGGCCATCCTCGGAGGCAGGATGTCAAGGTGGGTTAGGAGGAAGAAGTAAACGGTATAGAGTAAATGTACTGTGTCTATTGACAACGGTATTAGTACACTATGATACGACTTTATAATTATTACGCTTAACAAACTCCCCCCCCCCCCCGTGTTTACTTATTTCAGGTTCCCAAATTCCATGATTTTTCCCAGATTGTAAACCGTATATTTAAAGAATGTAAATGTGGTTGATGAGAAAATAATTTATTTTTTATCAGCTTTAAGATTGGCAATGAAATGGAATTTTTTCGATTTTATATATTTGATTTGTGAGTTTTTTTTAGTTTTTTGAGAGGAATAAGGAACACCCAGAAATATAACCGACAGTAAACACTAAGGTGAAAACTATTGCAACTTTAATAGCAATGTATGTAACTACGTACAGGAAAATGACAAAGTCAACATTCAACCCGGGAAAAAGGCACAAAATATAACACAGAGTGAGTCCGAAAATATTTACATGTGTAATGTATGTTTCAGGAGGATGAGTTGGGTGAGCTGATGGTCTCTCTCTCCTTCCTCCCGTCAGCTGAGCGGCTGACTGTCGTGGTGGTCAAGGCGAGGAACCTACGGGTTGTGGACGATACTAGGTCATCTTCCGGTGAGTGGACGTTCTCCCGCTGAGACGATGCTAGACAGAAGAGTATTTATCATGAATTATCAGGATACTGGTCAACTTGAGGTGACACACAAAAGTAGATAAAAAATAAGATAGAAAATAAGAGAGGTGCCACTACTGATTCCTGTGGTACACCCTATGTAACAGCAACTTCCTCTGATCGAGAACCTTTAGAATCAACTGATTGTTTTGTTTCAGAAAGGAAAGAGCAAATCCACAATTAATTTTTTATCACTTATATTAATAAACTTTCTTCCATTTTGTCACCGTCTTTGTGTATTGTGTGTCTAGACCCGTTCGTCAAGGTGTTTCCTCCTACACGCGGGCAACACTCTATGTATCACCAACTTCCTCTGATCGAGAACCTTTAGAATCAACTGATTGTTTTGTTTTAGAAATGAAAGAGCAAATCCACAATTAATTTTCTCCACTAATTGAACTTCTTCCATTTTGTCACCGTCCTTTGTGTATTGTGTGTCTAGACCCGTTCGTGAAGGTGTGCCTCCTCCACGCGGGCAAGTGCGTGAAGAAGAGAAAGACCAGCACCTACCGCAACACGGTCTCGCCCCTGTTCAACGAAGCCCCCGCCTTCAACGGTGTGTCACGTGACTCGGTCGCCCAGAGCAGCATCGAGCTGATTGTCTATCATGACAGCCTGCTGGGCCCCAGCGAGATGCTCGGGCGCACGATCGTGGGGCCGGCCTTGTTCCAAGAGATGATCGCGGCCAACAACACCACCACGCAGTGGCTGCCGCTCAAGGACCCGCTCTGAGCCAACTACGCTCGACACTAACTGGGCTTATATGTTGAAATATCTCATGTATTTTATCTGCAATTTTATCTTGTGGCGAGAGATTGTGATACGACTATTATTATGTACTAATTTTGATACGGTTCTTGTAAGTCTGAATGCTGAGGAAACTTAAACAACACGTCTATTAAAATGTTTGATTATAACTTCAAACACAATGGTCATACTATGAAAATAATTCGAGTTGGTCACAAAAGTAACCATATTAAGACGATATTTTGAGAATTATATTGGTGAGTCCTTGTCCTTCAATGGGAAATGGTAGGCTACTCACTTTTTAAACGTAACCGTCGAGTTCTCGGACTCCAACTGCGTCCAACGCAGTGTGTGGGCAAGTACAAGCATGCAACTGCGTCCAACGCAGTGTGTGGGCAAGTACAAGCATGCAACTGCGTCCAACGCAGTGTGTGGGTAAGTACAAGCATGCAACTGCGTCCAACGCAGTGTGTGGGCAAGTACAAGCATGCAACTGCGTCCAACGCAGTGTGTGGGCAAGTACAAGCATGCTTGCAAACCTTCAGACTGTAAGGTCGATCGTAGGTTACTATTGGGCTCAACCAACACCAACCGATGCAGGCATGTACACGGCACGCTCGTAAGCACTCAAATTAACATGTATAACGCACAGGAGAATAATTGAAACTGCATTATTATGCGAATTCTAAAGAGGCACTTTAAACAGATATTATTTTTATGCAGCGCAACATCCAACAAACAGAATTGCTGTATGTGAAAAACTATATACACCATGGTTACGCATAAATTCGACGCAACGGGAACAAGAAGATGTTGCTCCCGTCGCGTTGACTTTATGGTGTATAGCAGGGTTTGTTAAACAAAGCAATTATGTTAGTTGCATGTTGTGCTGCATAAAAATAATATCTGTTTAAAGTGCATCTTTAGAATTCGCATAATAATGTAGTTTCAATTTCTCCCCAGAGCGTTGTACATCCTAATTTGAGTGTCGTGTCACGTCTGCCTCGTGAAGACATTGAATTCAAAACTGTGCAGCCTGCTGTTTGAAATGCTGTACTAGACCCCGCTCAACAGAACCTCTCGACCAACTAACTCGATATTGTTCCATGGTTGAAACACAGACATTAAAAATTAAAAAGGGCTTACATTTCTATGTATTTTTTTGGTTAAAATACGAAGCTGAGCAAAACGAGACCAATCTAGCTATATACCACCAACAATGTATCTTATAATAATATAACTGATATAATCAACATAAATGTTTATAAAATGTATGTTATTTATGATTACTGAGGGGGGAATGCAACCCATGTATACTGTAATTCAATTATTGTGGCCACAAAATGAAATGTCTCATGATGTATTGTATGCCACCAGGACAGATAAATAAACCTCCTGTCTCAAATTCATCCAGTTTGTTATTATTCCTATACTTCTCTCTCGTCCTTTCCCTCTTCTCACGGTAATATCCATGGTATAACTTACTGCAGCAACTACAGCCTGCACGGTGATGGGTATGCGCTTTAAATGGCCACCACTTCTTCATTCCTATTATTTAATTCATTGTTTATAATATATTGATTTAATTTAATGTTGTTATTGTGTGTGATCTACTGTGTTCGAAGAGAGAGCGTCTCCACTCCGACCAGAGTCACAATCAACCGAAGTTTCGACAAAAGTCACAATCAACCAAAGTTTCGACCAAAGTCACAATCAACCGAATTAGTTTCAAGTAGGTCTACGATTTAGGGCGTATAATGAGGAAGATCACTTACCGATCGGTCCCATAGGAAGGGCGTCGTGACGTCCGCAAGATGGTAAAAAGTCGACTTTCGTGGGGCGATTGCGGATCGAGTGTTTTACTCTTGTCAAAATGGCTTACACGTAAAAATGTGCACGAGATCGAGACGCTTCGATAGAGGTATTTGGATTTCCGATCCGTCCCATAGGAAGGGCGTCGCGACGCCTCAAAGAAGTGGAAATGTCGTAATCCGTCGCGTAGTCATTAGCTTGGTGGTCGTTTTTCGTTGCGTCCAATCGGACTTGCAAAGTTTTCACCCACATGGTCGTTTTCGTGAAGAATCACGGCTACTTTAGACGTAGACTGGGTGCCGATCGGTTGGATAGGAGGGGCACGGCGACGACCGGCGAATGTCGAAAAATCCGACTTGCGCACGCGATTGCCGGCGTCCCGTTAAACTTGTGACATTTTGACCGGTATGTAAATTTTCAGAAAAAAATAACGCTTCGAATGAGCTAGACAAGATGTCGATCGGACGCCATTTTGTTTTTCCAAATTTGGGAAAAAATCAAAATGGCGTCAGAACTTGGCAACTTATATGTTAATTTGCAGAAAAAAATAACGATTCGAATAAGGTAGATCACTCACCGATCGGTCCCATAGGAAGGGCGTCTGACGTCCGCAAAATGGCAAAAAGTCGACTTTCGTGGGGCGATTGCGGATCGAGTGTTTTTCTCTTGTCAAAATGGCTTACACGTAAATGTGCACGAGATCGAGACGCTTCGATAGAGGTATTTGGATTTCCGATCCGTCCCATAGGAAGGGCGTCGCGACGCCTCAAAGAAGTGGACATGTCGTAATCCGTCGCGTAGTCATTAGCTTGGTGGTCGTTTTTCGTTGCGTCCAATCGGACTTGCAAAGTTTTCACCCACATGGTCGTTTTCGTGAAGGATCACCGCTACTTTAGACGTAGACTGGGTGCCGATCGGTTGGATAGGAGGGGTACGGCGACGACCGGCGAATGTCGAAAAATCCGACTTGCGCGCGCGATTGCCAGCGTCCCGTTGAACTTGTGACCTTTTGACCGGTATGTAAATTTTCAGAAAAAAATAACGCTTCGAATGAGCTAGACAAGATGTCGATCGGACGCCATTTTGTTTTTCCACATTTGGGAAAAAAATCAAAATGGCGTCAGAACTTGGCAACTTATATGTTAATTTGCAGAAAAAAATAACGATTCGAATGAGGTAGATCACTTACCGATCGGTCCCATAGGAAGGGCGTCGTGACGTCCGTTAATTAATTAAAATTTAGTGGATTTTGTTTTATCTTGGAAATTTGTTAATGTTTCACGCTAATATGTTTTGAACATTGTTGAGGAGACACACGAGTCGCATTTTGAATATTCAATTTAAATAATTATTGTTGCAGAGTGAGTTACAGTTATACAAAATACATTTATTCTAGACAACACTATTCGCTGGCTCTGACTTTCGTTGAAAACATTGAATAATTCAATTTGAACCATGTAAATGTACTTCTAATGTTTTAATCTATCCATCAAGTTCCTACCCTTGAATGAAACATTATAACGTCTATATACGGCTTTATAGCATATTGACGTACTTTCAGAAAAAAATCCTATAACATATAATAAATAACTAATGGCATAAAAAATAATATAAATATATATATAAAATAATAATATTGTGTGGCTCGTTGGTCTTGTGGTTAGCGTATCTGCTTCCAATGCAGAAGGTCCAGGGTTCGATTCCCCTCAAAGTCAGAAGTTTTTTAACTTCTGATTTGGTCTTGAGTACATCAGTTGTTGTCTTAGGAGTTTGTAAACGGTGACTTTGGAGCCGTCCTAGCAACGAAGCACATAATAAATTTCAGAGTTGTTCTGAATCGGCCTTGTTGATTCTGGCGTTGATTCGCGGGTGTTCGCACTGTCCATATCACTGATTGCTATATTTCCTATTAAAAATATCGATCTTTGGTTGGTTATCGCTCACTCGTCGATTGCGTCGGGGCTGCAGGGTTGGCTTGGTCGCTTTGATTTAAAGTCCCCCACTGAAAATCAGTTATATAAATGAGTGGGTAGACTCTAAATAAAATTTATTCTTATTCTTTATAGTGTCTAGGCCGCAATAAAAATCCATTAATTATAATACCAATAAATCAATTGTTATATGTGTCATTGCTAATTCCAATTACAATATTATCCCGGTCGGGGTGGACTTTTTTAATTTATAAAATTGTAGTAAATAATTACTTAAATCTGAATTCATTAGTAATAACAAATTAAATAAAATGTTGTAAGCATATTTGTAAGGAAAAGTGTGCTGAAAGATCCCTCTGAGGGCTTTCTACAGCAATTTTTCACATCGTTCGCGTTATCACCTAGGTCCGAGGCGGGTGATAACGCGGCCGACCATTTCAATCGATAACAAGTAACATGATTGCTGTGCTGGTGAGAAACTAGGGCGCTTCAACCGGTTAGGTCATATCGCGCAGCCTGTGATATTGTTAATTAATGAAGTGAGTTCATGATACCGATGGCGACCACCAAAACTAGCTGATTTTGTGTATTTTAATTCTCGGGAAAATACGGACTTCCCTTGATACTACAGTTTTTCCCAGACTTATGCAGTGCCTGACTGAGATTTTATGGACAATACAAAATAGCAGAATAAAAAATGATAATATGGTTCCCGTTCATCGTCTTTGTCTTCGTTCGAGTTGTCATGGTCGTCGTCTTCGTCGTCGGGGAGGTCGTCAAGGGAAGGGGGCAAGGTCCCCGATGACGACAGGACAGCCAATGCTCGCCTCTAGTTTCCGAGAGTAAACGTACTCCCCTACATACTAGCTTGTGTTTTGCGAGATGGACTTTATATCTTTCCTCGCCTTTTACGATTAGCACAGCCATGCTCTGGGCCAACTATATCCCGGGGGGGGGGGGGGGCGGCGGGTAAAATGAATCGAATGTTAATTGCGTTAGTTTACTTAGCGTTTGATACTAATGATAATAAAGTTACGTTGCCCATGAGCATGGCTCTGCTAATCGTAAAAGGCGAGAAAAGAGACAAAGTCCTTACCTTTTCTCTTTTGAGACCTTGCCATTGATGGCAATGCTCTTAGAGTTTCTATACATTGGAATTAATTCCAAGTGGAATTAGTAAAATACCATTTATTAAAATAATTTTCAATCAATACAAGGTCCGTCTATAAAACAAAAGTCACTTGACGCAGCTTGGTGCTATCTTCTCGAGACACCTGAGCGCCTCCTTCTCAGCGTCTTTGTTCTTCAAGCTCTTTGCGCTCCGTCTCCCGCCCTCGCACCAGACCCTGGCCTGATCGCAGAGCCCCTTCTGCATGTAGACCATCCCGATGAGCACGTAGTACGAGGGCAGGTCCGGGTTGTTCACGGCCTTCCCGACCACCACCGCGTTGATCAGGTGGCTGAGCGCGCTGTCGTAGTCCTTCTTGACCAGGGCGACGCTGCTCATGTTGTAGAGAATCACCATCACCTGGGCGGGCTGGACGGCCGACACCTGCGCTGCCACGTCGTACGCGTTGTCGAGATACGCCTTGGCCTCGTCGAAGCGAGACTTCTCCATGAGGAACTTACTGTACCAGAACAGCACGCTGACGAGTAGGACGCCGGTCTCGTCGTCTATCACCTCCTTGCCCTTGAGTTTGCGCAGTTGCGTGAGGTGACAGTCCCGGAAGCCGGTCTCCGCCAGCTGGTCCTGGCCTAGCGTGTGGTAGACTCTGGAGAGCTTCAGCGCGTAGTTGACCACCTGGCTGTCGTCCTCGGGGGTTCCCCCGCGCACCAGCGTCTCGATCACGCGCTTCAGCAGGCGGTGGGCCAGCTCGATCTCGCCTTGCTGGTAGGCGATGGTCGCCAGCATGTCGTACGCGCAAGACAGACCCACGAACACGCGGCGTTCTTCTGCCTTGGTGATCGCCAGCTGGAGGATCACTTTCGCCTTGTTCAAGTCACCATCCTGGAGAAGCAAGAGCAGGTACATCAGTATCCGGGCGTCCACCCTGCCCAGTACAGGGTTTACTTTGGGATACAAGAAAGATCCTGCTAGTCATTGAAATATATTTAGTGGGCCTACTCTACTCGCTTATACGGATACTCCTTCAGGGTAAGCCTAGCCTATGTCTTATCAGTGAGTTCGGTTACTGCATCGTTCGCATGCTAGTTAGTAATCCGATCACCTCAAAAGGTTGGTAAGGTATCGCAAAACAAATCATAGGCTACCATGTTTTCGTTCTCACACTGCGGTTAATGACCCGGCACCTCCACCAAAATAAGCCTATAATCACCTCTACCAAAATTTGAAGAATTTAATCTATTTTTCTGGGGTATTTGTGATGACAAAAGAAGGGTTGAACATATTATACATCCCAAAGTTTATATCCTCGTATCAGTTTAAACAGTACTAACGTGTGAAAGTGATTCGGGAGGCCTCGGGTTTAAATACAGTCACCGGCAATACTAACTGAAAGCTTTTAACGATGTGACCCTCAGATGACTAGGCATAAGGAAGGATATTTAAGTTTTTTGAGATTCATTAAAATTTAAGGGCGCGTCAACCGTTAGGTCATAATGCGCCACTCTAGCCTAGGGGATATGGGAAGGAAAGTCCTATGGTCAGAGGAAGGGGGAGGGGGGGGGGGGGGTTCTCACGTCTCGTTCGTCTTCGTCATCGTCCGAGTTGTCAAGGTCGGCGTCATCGTCGGCGTCCGAGTTGTCAAGGTCATCGTCGTCAAGAAGGTCGTCAAGGGAAGGGGAAAAGGTCCCCGACGACGACCGCCAGAGCTCGCTTCTAGTTTCAGGGAGTAAAATACTCCTTACATACAAGCTGATGTTTGCGAGATGGACTTTTCCTCTTTCCTCGCCCTTTACGATTAGCAGAGCCGTGCTCTGGGCCCAATTCTACCCCGGGCCCAGACAGGGGTAATAAGTGTGTTAAAACTCTCAGACAGGATTGGCGGTGACGGAATTCGAACCCGTGACCTCCCGTTTCAGAGTCTTTACGCGTTACTCATGAGCTTTGGCATAAAACATTACTTTCACCAGGCCTGGGCTTCTAAGAAAACTGCTGTGCTACTCACCAACCTTTAGGGCTAGTTCAGCGATCGCTATCTGATGCACCAGCTCCTTCTCCCCTCGCCAGTCGTTGTCTTGCTTGACTTGCGCGGCCGCCCACAGAGAAGCCATCACCAGCGGCCTCCTCGGTGTTGTCCTGCCTCGGTCCGTCGCGCACAGACCCACGGCTCGCCTCCCGGTGCGTCTCACCAGCGCCTCGATACACTCTAGAGCCAGCCAGGGGAGGCTCCGCAGACGACGGTTGTGCGCGCGTAATATGTCAAGGATATACGCCATCAGGCTAGACACGATAGACTGTCTGGACGCATTCTAAACAAATGTGAACGGGGGGTGTACTTATTTGCTGAGTTCTTACGAGTAATTTAATCTGTAGCAATATCTTAAATATCAATTTCGGTTTAGTTAAAGAAAATATTAAAAAGTGCACTGGGCTCTTTTGTGCTGTTGTTTTTGTTGACAAGACAAAACATTAAAAACAGCCTTGTTGATATCAACGGACACGGTATCAAACTTCTTTATCGACTCTTCACAAAACTAGAAGAGTCAGTCACCACTTCGTCACAACATTATTACGTCATATTATTATCTCTACAAGTCTACACTATAGCCTATTTAAAACTAGGTTCACATGCAATGTAAATTTTACATGATGCTTTACCTTCTATTGGAAATATTCACTCTCTCTCTATTTTATTTTTGTCATAATAATCATCATTTAACTCGGTTCCAACTAAAGTCGGGTTGAGTGGTGGTTTACCACCCCACCATTATATAGGGCATGTATCCGAAAACAATATGGAACAAGACGACCTAGATGAAGACCAAGAAGATGTTGATGAAGATGCCATTCAAGATAGCACTTCTCAAATATCCCACACCCTAACCAACCTTTTTAGCAGGGCCCCCCACACCACAAACAAAACCTAGCCGCACTCCACCTATAACTATTTATGGCATTCCCACATATAATCATCTCCTAAACATTCTACGAGAATGTACCACAGGCCAATTTAACATCTCAGCCTCGAACGAGGCTTTCCGGATAAAGGCTGACTCTCGAAAAACGTACGAAGACATTATCAGCTACCTCAAGATAAAAGATCTTATGTTTCACACCTATCCGACAGAGGACCTCCGTTTAAAGAAATCTGTCCTTCGAGGCATCTCAGCCACAGTCGAAATAGAGTCAATCAAAGCCGACCTCCTTTCACAGGGCGTTCTTGCCATCGAGGTTAGACAACTCACTCACCGAGAGACCGAAGGAGGCAGGCGCCCCATGCCACTCTTTGTAGTCACAACCTCGCTCCACAGCAATGAAGACTCCAAACAAATACACCTCATCGAGCGTGTATGTCATCACAGGGTCACAGTCGAGAAATATCACGGGCCCCAAGGCCCCAGGCAGTGTTTTAACTGCCAACAATTCGGCCACTCATCCCTTTTCTGCAACTTACCTCCTGTCTGTTTCAAATGTGCTATGTCACACAAATCAGCAGACTGTCAAAAACCTATAGACATCCCTGCCCTATGCTGCAATTGCAGTGAAGCCCACCCCGCCTCTTATAGACGATGCCCGGCCTTCCTTCGTGCTGCAGACACCCGACCCCCCACTTCTGCAACACCATCAAGGCGAGCACAAAAGAAAAATGTCGTTACCAAAATAACACCCCCGAATCTTCCTGCAGCTTGGACTCTGACAAACCACTCTTTCGCCGATGTCGTAAACAATGTAGAGCGTCCACTGCAACCACCCAGGTCAAGACAGGAGCACCCTCGCAATAACAATACAGATCAAAACAAACCTTCCGTTCGGGAAATCGTATCCTATATAATTCAAGCACTTGTCTCGCTCTCAACTGACCCTCTCATGGAAACACTTACAACCATTTTAAAAACCCTTGTTCTTGATCAGCGTTATGGCGTGTAAAAGAAGAACAACTCGATTCTTATTCTGGAACGCGAATGGTGCCATTCGTGCAAAAACACCTGAGCTTCTGCACCTCGTAAAACTGGAATCTATAGATATCGTTCTAATAAATGAAACCCACCTCATACCTTCAGATCGATGGCAAGTCCCCGGGTTCACCATCGTGCGCTCCGACAGAACCAGAGCCACTGCTGTGACTAGGGGAGGAGGCACAGCAATCCTCATAAGCAACAGCTCCACATTTTCACCTGAACTCATACCACAACTACGTTCACTTGAAGCCACCTCAATTCTCCTCAAAACATCAAATGGACTCCTTCGATGCGTTGCGGCCTATTGTCCTCCAGGGAAAAAATATCACGCCAGTGACATTGATCACATACTCAAAGACGCCATTCCCTCAGTACTGGCGGGCGATCTCAACGCAAAAAATATAGCTTGGAATTCTACGAAAAATTGTCCGAGGGGGCTTGCTCTTCTTGAACATGCTTCCGAGTCGGGCTTCACGATTGTGGGTCCAGTAGACCCCACATACCACCATTTCAATCCCCAAACACCATCTGATGTTATAGACATAGCATTATTACACAATTTTTCCAAGTCCTTCGACATAACTACTATTCAGGCCCTGACCTCAGATCATGATCCCGTTCTCCTGCTACTAGGCAACACTCTTATTCATTCTGCCCCTCGCTCTAGACTGCACTATGCAAGAGCTGATTGGCAGCGGTTCCGTGCCCACATCCATGCCAGACTAGAACCTCCCTTCTCAGATCTCTCAACGCCCATCAAGATAGATGAGGCAGTTTCAATCCTCTCGTCCACTATCCAACGAGCTGCGGAAGTATCCATCCCGAGGACCACCTTACGCCCTCCGGATTTCCTCTCTCTACCCCCTGGCTTAGTGCGTTCCATTGCCATCAAGAATCGAGCAAGGATGCACTGGCAAGCATTCAGAACACTAGACACCAGGATTGAATACAACAGATTGGCTGCCCAGCTCCGCAGGGATATTGCCTCCCATAGGCAACACATGTGGGAGCAAAAACTTTCATCTCTGTCAATCAAAGACCATTCTATCTGGCCAATGGCAAAATCGCTGTGCAAACGAGGCATCTCCAACCCTCCGCTTACTACGCCCAGAGGTATTGCACTCAGCAGCGCCGACAAGGCTGAGGCAATAGCAGATGTCCTAGAGAAATCTTTTACCCCAAACCCTCCTGCCCCAGATACACCAGATCTTGAACATAAAATGGATCATCTGCTCTCCGTTTCAAAGTGTCCGGAACTCCAAGACCAAGACCTCTCCTCTCCAGAAGAACTTATATCATACTCAAAGCATTAAATTAAACCCCAAAAAGGCTCCCGGTCCTGACTCAATCACAGCTCGCCTCATACTACAGCTCCCTGGCACAGCGTTGTCTCGTCTGCTACAAATTTTACAGCATCATTTTGTGTTGGCCTTTTCCCTACAGCTTGGAAACATGCCAAAGTAATTTCAATACTAAAACCTGGGAAGCCTCCAACAGACCCGACAAGCAACAGGACGATAAACCTTATGAACATTCTTGGCAAAGTGTTCGAGAACACTATTCATTTCCGACTAAATATGTTTGTATATGATAAGCGAATTTTAACGTCCTCACAATTCGGCTTCACCGAAGGCACTTCAACTGAACATCAACTACTCCGCCTCACAAACAAGATTACTCATGGGTTCAACACAACTCTCACACCGCTGTGGTATTCTTAGATGTGGCAAAGGCGTTTGATAAGGTCTGGCATCCAGGTCTCCTCTTCAAGTTTGCAAAACAAGACTGTCCTCGCCATCTACTTCATCTTCTACACTCCTTTTAAAAGACAGGACCTTCATCGCCACCTGGATGGGAGCTACCAGCATCCCCCGTCCAATCAAAGCAGGAGTACCTCAAGGGTCTGTACTCAGTCCTCTTTTATTCAATGTCTATACGGCTGATTTTCCGTCTCTACCACAGGGGGTCATTTTACATCTATTCGCAGACGATAATGCGCTGGCTGCCACATCTGAGTTCTCAAGCCTTGCAATCGCCAAACTACAACGCGGCGTCAACACGGTGGCGCCCTTCTACAGTAAATGGAGGCTGGGCCTCAATCCAATAAAAACAGTAGCAGTCCTCTTCTCAAGAAGACATGTGACTCAACAACCCCGTCTTATTCTTGGGGGACGCAGCATCCCCTGGTCGAAGACAGCCTTGTACCTTGGAGCAACTCTGGACTCTCGACTCACCTGGAGGCAGCACATTCGCAACACTCAACAACGCGCTGTTCGGAAAATTTCTGCATTAGCACCACTACTACATTCAACAAATATATCACGTTTGGACAGACTCACGATATACCGACAAATTATTCGGCCTTCCATCACATACGCTTGCCCCATCTGGGCTGGCGCTGCTCAGTCCAGTATGAACTCCCTCCAACCACTACAAAACCGAGTGTTAAGAACCATTACACATTCTCCCAAATCAACACCAATTCACTGGCTTCACCAGGACATTGGATTCCCCATGCTCCAAGAGCATATTACTTCCATCTCCCGTAAATTCTACCGAACCCTTAGAACACATATCCATCCTGAGGTTCGCTCCCAGTGTCGTTTTTATCCGACCAGCCGCGACTGTCATCCAAGACCAATCGCCAGCATTGGAACCCGTGCATCATTCCCTCCAAATGCGAAGAAACGTACAATCAACCGCACCTATGCTGACTCCAAATCTCCTCCACCAAACCCTGCCAAGAAAAGGCGGGTCTAAGGGACCGGTCAACCCAAACGTAGGCTTAGGCCGAATGGTTCGCCCTGGAAACGACCGGTTCCCGACGGTCCTGACTTTCTTGGTAGGTAACGTCCCAACACTACCCTTCATCCCTTACAATCTTCTCTCTTTTCTTGCTCATCTCATGCAAAGCACACTCGCGAGTGAGCAACTTCTCAGCAAAGGAACAGCCACCATTCCCTCCCCTTCCCCCTCCTTCCTCTCCCTTCCCAGCTCTCCCCACCACTCCAACTCAATCTCTTCGTGAAAAAGAGTTTCCTCCCCAAAGACACAATCCCATCCTTTCAAAAGAGCCAATAGGATCGGTGTGAAAATATAGCATGCACAAAAGTTAAATAAGTGTAATGCATTCGACATAAAGCATAAAGCAAGCATTAAACTTTTTTGTTCTACAAATGGTGGAGTGCCGGGTTAGCAGCATCTTTAATCCTAGCTCAAATCAACAGGTACTTTTTTTTTTTTTTTCTACAAATGGTGGAGGTGCCAGGTTAGCAGTATCTTTAATCCTATCTCAAATCAACGGATACTTTTTTTTTGTTCTACAAATGGTGAAGGTGCCGGGTTAGCAGCATCTTTAATCCTATCTCAAATCAACAGGTCCATTTTGTTTTTTGTTCTACAAATGGTGGAGGTGCCGGGTTAGCAGCATCTTTAATCCTATCTCAAATCAACAGGACATTTTCGTTTTTTGTTCTACAAATGGTGGAGGTGCCGGGTTAGCAGCATCTTTAATCCTATCTCAAATCAACAGGTCCTTTTGTTTTTGTTCTACAAATAGTGGAGGTGCCGGGTTAGCAGCATCTTTAATCCTATCTCAAATCAACAGGTCCTTTTTGTTTTTTGTTCTACAAATGGTGGAGTTGCCAGGTTAGCAGCATCTTTAATCCTATCCCAAATCATCAGGTCCATTTTGTTTTTTGTTCTACAAATGGTGGAGGTGCCAGGTTAGCAGCATCTTTAATCCTATCTCAAATCAACAGGTCCTTTTTGTTTTTTGTTCTACAAATGGTGGAGGTTATAATCCTATCTCAAATCAACAGGTACTTTTTGTTTTATGTTCTACAAATGTTGGAGGTGCCGGGTTAGCAGCATCTTTAATCCTATCTCAAATCAACAGGTCCTTTTTGTTTTTGTTCTACAAATGGTGGAGGTGCCGGGTTAGCAGCATCTTAGATCCTATCTCAAATCAACAGGTACTTTATGTTCTACAAATGGTGGAGGTGCCGGGTTAGAAGCATCTTTTATCCTATCTCAAATCAACAGGTCCTTTTTGTTTTTTGTTCTACAAATGGTGGAGGTGCCGGGTTAGCAGCATCTTTAATCCTATCTCAAATCAACAGGTCCTTTTTGTTTTTTGTTCTACAAATGGTGGAGGTGCCAGGTTAGCAGCATCTTTAATCCTATCTCAAATCAACAGGTCCTTTTTGTTTTTTGTTCTACAAATGGTGGAGGTACCGGGTTAGCAGCAACTTTAATCCTATCTCAAATCAACAGGTACTTTTTGTTTTTTGTTCTACAAATGGTGGAGGTGCCAGGTTAGCAGTATCTTTAATCCTATCACAAATCAACAGTTCCTTTTTGTTTTTTGTTCTACAAATGGTGGAGGTGCCAGGTTAGCAGCATCTTTAATCCTATCCCAAATCAAAAGGTCCTTTTTGTTTTTTGTTCTTCTAATAGTGGAGGTGTCGGGCTAGCAGCATCTTTAATCCTATCTCAAATCAACAGGTCCATTTAGTTTTTTGTTCTACAAATGGTGGAGGTGCCAGGTTAGCAGCATCTTTAATCCTATCTTTAATCAACAGGTCCATTTTGTTTTTTGTTCTACAAATGGTGGAGGTCCCAGGTTAGCAGCATCTTTAATCCTATCTCAAATCAACGGATACTTTTTTTTTGTTCTACAAATGGTGAAGGTGCCGGGTTAGCAGCATCTTTAATCCTATCTCAAATCAACAGGTCCATTTTGTTTTTTGTTCTACAAATGGTGGAGGTACCGGGTTAGCAGCATCTTTAATCCTAGCTCAAATCAACAGGTACTTTATGTTTTTTTTTCTACAAATGGTGGAGGTGCCAGGTTAGCAGCATCTTTAATCCTATCTCAAAACAACGGATACTTTTTTTTTGTTCTACAAATGGTGAAGGTGCCGGTTTTGCAGCATCTTTAATCCTATCTCAAATCAACAGGTCCTTTTTGTTTTTTGTTCTACAAATGGTGGAGGTGCCGGGTTAGCAGCATGTTTAATCCTATCTCAAATCAACAGGTACTTTTTGTTTTTTGTTCTACAAATGGTGGAGGTGCCGGGTTAGCAGCATCTTTAATCCTATCTCAAATCAACAGGTCCTTTTTGTTTTTTGTTCTACAAATGGTGGAGGTGCCGGGTTAGCAGCATCTTTAATCCTATCTCAAATCAACAGGTCCTTTATGTTCTACAAATGTTGGAGGTGCCGGGTTAGCAGCATCTTTAATCCTATCTCAAATCAACAGGTACTTTTTGTTTTTTGTTCTACAAATGGTGGAGGTGCCGGGTTAGCAGCATCTTTAATCCTAGCTCAAATCAACAGGTTCTTTTTGTTTTTTGTTCTACAAATGGTGGAGGTGCCGGGTTAGCAGCATCTTTAATCCTATCTCAAATCAACGGATACTTTTTTTTGTTCAACAAATCGTGGAGGTGCCGGGTTAGCAGCATCTTTAATCCTATCTCAAATCAACAAGTCCTTTTTGTTTTTTGTTCTACAAATGGTGGAGGTGCCGGGTTAGCAGCATCTTTAATCCTATCTCAAATCAACAGGTCCTTTTTGTTTTTTGTTCTACAAATGGTGGAGGTGCCGGGTTAGCAGCATCTTTAATCCTTACTCAAATCAACAGATACTTTTTTGTTCTACAAATGGTGAAGGTGCCGGGTTTGCAGCATCTTTAATGCCAGCTCAGTCAACAGGTACTTTTCGTTTTTTGTTCTACAAATGGTGGAGTTTTTGAGTTAACAGCATCTTTAATCCTAGCTAGAGAAATGTAAGTCAGTACACAAGAAATTTTATACAAGACGACATTTATTTCTAACTCGTTTGTAAAGAAAACATTTCGTTTAACTTTGATTTCACGGTTCTGTTTCAATTTGCGCGCACCAATGCCTGTTTGAAACAGTGTTGGTGTCTTTGACTGTGTGTGACTGTTCTAAAATGTTATCGCGCTGGTTGGGATGGTGTGAATGTTTGTCACTGGTCACTGTTCACGGTCTGGTGAGAGGCTCACATAGCCTTGAACGCGAGGAACTCGAACAGCCCCAGCACACTGATGAACACGTCCTCAGCGTCGAACCCGGCGATACGGTTCCTGGGCTTGACGAGGAAGTAGTTGACGGCGGAGCAGGCCGCTGTCCAGAACATGAAGTTGTTGTTCTTGATGTAGCCGAGGTAGCAGAGGGAGGCCAGGTTGCCCGCCTGGACCATGTCGCGCACTCCGCGGTCCTGCTCGCTGAAGGAGTTGGTCAGGTAGGGCAGGATGGCGGCGAGGGAGTGGATGATGGCGTACTCGAACTTGGTACCGTTGATTATGTGGAGATGAGTCACCATCAGCGGAAGGCCGAAGTTCAGTGCCAGTTTGTAGAAGGAGTGTTGCCAGTCCATCAGATCGTAGCCCATGTTCGAGGTGCCTGCATGCGGACAGTAAGTAAATACATTCGTATTAAAGTCTACGCACACAGTCACATAACACTAGTTTTGTAGGAAGCCTGCCCAGGGTGCAATTCATGCCCCTCTTCGTCTATAACTAGGTATTTTGCGGATAGGAAATTGTGAAGGGATGACCGAGGGCTGTTTAAGAGGACTCAATCCCTTGCATTCGCATTAACGACTGAGGAAAACTTTGGAAAAAACCTTCAGTCAGGATTGCCGGTCTCGACGGGATTTGAAACCGGGACCTCCCGAATCAGAGTCGCGCGCTTAACGCTCGAGCCAACACTGTCGGTGTCACACATCGGTGGGGGAAATTACATTTTAATGCCGACCAAACCAAACCTGTAGGCGCCGACACTATCAACGAGCGACAACTAGACCGGAAAGCGCCAGAATCAACGAGGCCTATCGGAACCTTAGAATTTATTATGTGCCTCGTTGCTAGGACGGCTTTAAATTTACCGTTTGCATATTCCAAGGCCTAGAAGGCTAGAACTGATGGACTTACGTACGTCCAACTTCTACAATGGGTCTACACAGTTCATTTCTCAGTTTCATTAATCGGGAAACACTCACGTATAGATGTGGGTCTAGCCCTAATTTATTTTATGGAAATCAATCTAGAAATTTAAAAACATCTATTCAGATCACAATGCCACCAAACACAGATGTATGAAGTTAACCGTCTCGTTAAGCTCAGGGGTAAAAGCACCCCAACCAACAATCGGGAGACCGGGTTGATACCCGCTTACACAGTTTATGGTTATAGGCTACCGAAGATGAGAGGACCCTCGTCTCAAAAATTTGATGAATACGAAAATCCCAGTGACTTTTTAGAGGGATTTTAAAAAGACGAACTATAGGGCTTACTAATAGTCATTTATTTTAGGACCATTAAATTTATGAGCATTGATTAAAGCATGTTATAGCCAGCACTTTGTTCCATAATAATACATTACCAGTTAATTAATAATACCAGATTGAACACGCGCCCTTCTGGGAGTTCTGGAAATATGTAGGAAAGAGCCCAGGCTAGGCATATCTATATTATTATACCGTACAGTATGTTAGAGTTCACCGACAATGTTAGGCCTCGAGGTTAGCGCGCTAATTTGATTCGGGGAGGTCCGTTTCAAATCCCGTCGAGACGGCAATCCTGACTGAAAGTTTTCCTCGGTCTGTAATGGAATGCAATGGGATGAGTTCTTTACACAGCCCTCGGACACCCTTAACAAACAATGTCACCTGAAGAGCGGCATGAATTCCCACCTGGGCAAGGCTTCCCACGAAAATTAATTTATCTTACAGACTTTCTTTGCTTCCTCTTTACTTCTCTTTGTGGTTGTGTGAGTGGGTGCCGTGGCTGCACTGTAGAGATTCTCCTCTGATGAGCTAAGCCCCCGCCTCAGACCCACAGGGTCACATTAAAACATTCTGCACATCCCTGTTATATAGCGTGTCAAAAAAAACACGCAATTTATCCATCGTAAGTTCATAATAATAAAATAATAATAATAATAATAATAATAATATAATAATAATAATAATAAATAATAATTAATAATAATAATAATAATAATAATAATAATAATAGAATAAATAATAATAATACTAATAATAATAACAAGGATGGATTCCACCAGGCTCCTTTCCGAAATCCCATTGTCTATAAATCCGCCGTCTATAAAACCGTATTGTCGAAAATATATATAAAATAAATTCAAAATATAATTAATTTAAAATATTTCATAATATAGCCGCCTTCTTGCTACAACTTTTTCCCCATGTCTCGAAATGGGGGAAAAAAGAAATATAAATTAAATCAATTTTTAATTATTTTTTAATTATTTTAAAATACTAATTCAACTGTCTGCCGCTAGATAGGGCGGTGTGTAAACAACGCACGGTTATCTCTAAGAGAGGGGTCGAACTCGTCTCATGGTGAAAATGAACCAATAGAGCATGTTGAATCTAGAAATGAACCTGATAATAAAAATACTAAAACGTCCTATCAGCTTTGGGTCCCTATAAGCATTATGTACGATTTGCTAGCATTACCCCCCTCGCTGTGAGTGCATTTTGAATAGAGACAATATTTAAAGTCACGGATGTTGATCTGTATATATATGCTTAACTTTGGTTTTACTAGTAGGCGACCCTAAGACGGTTGATGATATGTTAGTGACTTTAAGACAGAAATAAAAAAGTGATACACCTGTTGGATCGAACCAAGGACCTTAGCAAGTCCTGGCTATGCTCTACCAAATGCAGCCACAATTAAAACTGTCTAATGTTTGGTGTTTGTATTTTTGTTATAACGTGTGTACCGTGTTGGTAGATAATAGCCAGGACTGCTAAGCTAAGGTCCCGGGTTCGATCACGGTGTAGTCACTTTTTTAATTTCTTGTTAAAGCACTAACATATCAACGTGATAGTCCCCACTATAAAAACCAAAGTTTAAACATCATATATCCAGCCAACTCGGGGTGAAAAGATAAGTTTGTACTTTTCCAGTGAATTTCGTATATGTATTCTAAAGGCAGTCTAACTCGGCCCGACACACGTTATAACAATTGTACACAAAACAGACCAAAAAATTAGAAGTTTTAAATCGGTGGCTGCATAGCTCCGTTGGTAAGAGCATAGGCCCGGACAGCTAAGGTCCCGGGTTCGATCCCCGGGGTAGTCACTTTAATTTCTGTCTAAAGTTGACTAACATACATATCAACGTCATAGTCGCCTTCTATAAGACCCAAGTTAAACACATATATACATAATGAAATAAGGTTTTTGCGCATAAGCGCAGTTGATTACAGTATTAGTGAATAGCAAATTGTCATTAAACAGTATTGCACCGAGCACCGACTTGTGGTGGATCTATATCATGGGATCTCAAACAGTCACAACAAATAGCATTTAATAGAGTTTGTCTTGGTCCTCGATAGATCATATATATATAACAGAACGACCGAAGAAGCAAACCGAAACGTCTCGTGACAAGTTAGTGATTAGTTTGGTATATTTTTATCTGTGTTCTACTATGGCGCCACCTCTACATCTCAGGGAAGCTGTGACTCTATCTCTATCCACATTGATTAGTATATATAGATATACACAATAAAAACAAAACATTCCGCATTACAATATATTTATGTATGTTAGTTACTTTAGATAGAAAATTAAAAAAGTGACCCCCGTGTGTAGGCACTTTGTTAATTCTATATAAAGTACTAACAGAACAGCGTAATAGTCGCCCCTATATAAAAGCCTAAGTAAAACATCACAATATTCTTATATCATAAAAACATAAAAACAAAACATTCATCATTACAATAAAAATACAAACAACACAAAACCGCCTTACAAAAGGCAAACCAAATGGCAAGTACAAAAACAACTCATATGCAGTGAAAAATATTACAACCACATCAACTGTCTTACCTCTTGCTTGACATAGTCACCCTTCTCATTGCCTTTGGTTTGCTTTGTAATCGATTAGGTTGTGTATGTTTTTTTATTTGTATTATCCATTCTAATGTTTGACGTATTGTTTTATTCTTTTAGGCCATTGTATCTTGAGAAGAAAGCCATAGTCTTTGAAACGACGAAGATTAAAAATAAGTGTTTACAACTTATAACAAACGCCATAATTATTTCCGTAAAGTTTAAGATTACCATATAAGGTGTGTTTTACGTAGGTTTTCTCGGAAGTAATATGACATAAAGATTCTTTCGAGTTTTCAGTTACAAGTTTTATTTAACAAAAACGTTTCAGGCAGATCTCTCTGCCATTATCAAGGTAACAACATACAAATAAAAAACAAAAAGAAACAGATAATAGAAGTCACTGCAACTAGTCAGCATCTTTGGCCTACCGTTCAAGTCTTACTTTATATGCGTCTATATATTCTGGCTCCTAGTATAGGGCCAACATTAATAGGTATGGTATATCACTAAATGTTGTGATGTACGATCCGTACTAGTTCGGTTGTAAAGGTGAGTAAACATGGCATCTTTAACAGAGGTTTCAACCAGTGCATTCGTTACCCGTCATCTAGTTTATTCATATCGGTGGGACCGTTTTTAAAAATTCGGATGCTTCTCGGTATAATGTGGTTAAATAAATAATGAAATAAATAAGGAATAATGTGGCTCCAGGTTAAATGATCCTAAAACTCTGCTTTATACTTAATATTCCTGGGTGGACACAAAGGGAAAATCATTTATATATAGTTGAAAGGCTTGACACAAAAATACTAATATGTTTTATACATCCGCTGTTGTCAAAATTACAGTACAAAAACCATATAATAAAAAACTAACTTCTAGATTACCCTACAATTTTTGCTCTAGCGCCAAGTGCTCTACATAAATGGCCTTTCTGCCATGTCGGCCAGGTCGGGTATTTGGCTAATAATTAAATGTAATTTAACCTTGGCTTTACAGGCGACTATGACTCTGTATGTTAGTATTTAGGACATAAAGTAAAAAAGTGACTACACCGGGGAAACGAGCCCGGACCGGCATAACCTATGGTCTTCTCAATACCGAATGCGAACGAATACGGCCCGAAGCCCGATATACAGTAATTTGGCCGTTAATTCAAATATTATTAGTGATTCCGAAACATGCAAAATGAATCCCTTGTTCTTACACTTTTCTGACAAATTGCCGTTTTTCATAAACTATCCGTCAAAACGACCCTGTTTCCTGGACGTTCCGTCGTATGGAAAACGGATTGAAATTTCTATTGAATAATGTGCAGCCTTATTGCACGAGTGTGATTGTGCCGGTTCGTCCCTTGAATTTTAGTCTGTTTGCCCTATATTACACGCACAGTCAAACTAAGTTGGTGCTTGCTACAGAAGTCGATATGCATATACTTACCACACTCTCAATGGACACGTCTCTCTACTCGAGTAACTAAAACAACTTAACAAGTCAATACTTCGAAAAAAATGTGGAATTTTTGTAGTAAACACATTTAAAAACTTTGATATACAAATATAAAAAAATTAAGGGGAGAAATTGATTTTTAAGTATAAAAGCTAACACAAGTATTGAGTTGAGGTTAGGTATGGGGGTTCTGTAATTTAGTACAAAGCCCGATATTATTTTTAGTTAGGACTCGTTTCAGCCGCAGTGTGTTCAACCAATTTCGCGCCAAGTCATCGAAACTTAGATAGTAAGCGGCTATAGCTACACCTATACCGAGGTAAGTGGAGCTGCGATGAGATATATTCCGTCGGTTTCTTAATCATTGGTTCATGCTTCATGCTATTGTTTTTTATAGGCGCGCTCAATATATGCCACTCTAGCTCAGGGATTGCAGATCTCATAAGCGTATTATAACTACCCTTTTTTCAAAACATATTAGCACCGTCATAAAACGAATAATTAAAATATAATTTTTTAAGGCTTTCGTGGCCCGAAGTATTAGAATCACAATTGTAAACTTGTCGGGTTTATTTCGCAACGTCGATTGACTTACCATGTCAACGTTTCTGGACCGCTCTGGGCCGTCATCAGGACGAACTACATCAGGTCATCGTCGTACTGATGACGGGGACAGAGCTGTCCAGAAAAACGTTTGCATGGGTAAGTCAAATCGACGTGGCGTAAAACCCGACAAGTTTACAATTGTGATTCTAATAAATAAAATATATAAGTTGCAAAATTTCTTAAAAGAATTTAGTTTTAAATATGTGAATTTTGTCTAGATCGTGTGTATTCAGGGGATTAGGAAATTAACATATTCTAAGTGTGTCAGGGTTATTAGGAGAATAATCCGGGTATTTCTTAATTTGAATCTTGTATAAGGATTTCAATGTGTAGCTATGTTATTGGATGAGCGAAGCGAAGACTTCAATTTCACTGACCCCTCAAAAATTTTTTAAATAAATAAAAATAATAATATATATATATAATAATAAATTTTTAAAATTTTTTTGTTTGTTTGTTTTTTGTTTTTTTTCTGTCTGTTTGTTCGCACGATTCCGGGCAAACGGCATATGCGATCTTGATGAAATTGAAGGGACCTCGAAAAATCGCTGAACGTAGACCTGCACGTTTTTGGGTACATTCCAAGAAATATTTCTCATGAATATCGTACTTTACGATTTTTTTCAATTTGTAATGCGATATTTTCTTGAATTTGGTCCGCGGCCGGGCAAACGGCTACTCCGATCTTGATGAAACTTTATGGGACGTTTGGAAATCACTAAAGTTAGATAATGTTAGATGTGGCGGCAATCGAATAAATATTGGTAATGAATATCGGACTTTTACAAGTTCCCCAATTTTAAATGCATATTTTCATGGATATTGGTCCGTGTCCGGGCAAACGGCTACTCTGATCTTGATGAAACTTTGGGGAACGTTGAAATTCCATAAAGTTTAGATAGATATGATTCTGGTGGCAATCGAATAAATATTGCTAATGAATATCGACAAAACTTGCGCAACAGCTCGATATGACTGGCCGAACCCGCACCTTTTGACTACTCCCTGCACGCCACACAGCAGTGAGCCTCGCCTTGCGGTCAGCCTGTCATTGCGGCAGCTAAAAAGTAGTCCTACGCAAACCAAAACTTAATAAAAGCATCCATCAACGCGGCGGCGGACTTTAGCGTTTTTCCTAGTTTTATTGATTACTGATTTACGGTGTACTTACAACCGTTAAGGTTACTCAATTTCCGAGCGGAATTTGGGGGTGGTACCTTGACGTGCCAACATTCGAATATACTTGGAACGGCATTTCACAGCCAGGCAAATAACAAACAAAAAATATTTTTTCAAAGACAAAAACCATGACGTTAAAATAATTTCAAACATGAAAGCCTATTTTTCCCATTTATTATTTCTTGTTAGGTTTAAATCGCAATGGATCTAGCTGATTTTGTTAGCAGTTCTCAGTAAACTTGTACCGGATGTCTAGTTACAAATTTCAGGGCAATCTTTTCAGATATCGGCTGATTTTCAACGTACAAACAAAAACACGCACAGCAAGACACGCCAGGACCAACAAGAGACCACTCGTTCGCTGCGCTCACTCATTTGTGCGTGTTATTACGTAAGCACATCTGGCTGGCGCGGACGAAGTTTTGATAAAGAGATGCGCGGAGGAGAAAAACACTTGATTTGTATATTTACTAGGCCGCTTCGCGAACGCTTTTTTACAGTCGCGTTGATGCAGGCGCGCAGGAAACTCTCTTAGAGTGTGGGGGGGAGGAAACAACAAATCTGACTGCCAAGTACCGGGGGGTTGGGGGTCGGAGCCCCCAAACCCCCCCAAATACAGCGCACAGGGCGAAAATTTTGAAAATGATGTGTTTGGTGCGTTCTAGAAAAAAAATCGTGGGCTGAATGCCAATACCACATAAATGTATTGTTGTTACAGTAAAAACTATAAATAAAATTGGAATAGTTAAGAGATAGGGACCATGCATGCTACAAACCAATTGAAGAGGCATAGGCTTATCATTGTCACGTCGAACAATAATAGGATTGGACGAAATTTTTTGTCATTACTATAAGGAGGTATAATGGTAAGGGAAAGGGAGTGGAGAATACACTGCAGACGTCCGAAAACACTCAATATCAGTAAGTATAAATGATTAAAAAAATCACTTTGATTGAAAAATTCGTTATTCAGAATTGTTTCCGTTGCGTATATTACGGCGAGGACTGACTTTTAAGATCTAAAGTGGGGGGGTCACGGTAAAAAGTGAGGGAAAAAAAAACTCCCCCCATTCCCCCCCTCTTCCTACGCGCCTTGCGTTGAGGGATTGAGTTTTTTTTGAACATTTTGTCCAATGATAACGTTTTTATGTGAAATCTCCTTACCTTGTAGTAGTTACTGATATTTACTTGTCATTATACACCGTAAAAGGCTTTAATAAAACCTTTATTTGGCTATGAATTTTACCAACTTTTTCAACTTTTTCTTTCAAGAGGTACATCATTAACATCTTTATGTCAATGTAAAATGTGAACGTTGTCGACCCACCCGTTTGGTCAAAATCGGCGCCCCAATTATCACGAAAAATATCGATTAAAAACTGCCGAGAAAAAAAAACGTAAAAGTACGATTCATAAGAAATATTTTTCAAATGCTCTAAAATTATAACATATATTGAATTTTAGTGAGTTTACACGTTCCTTAAGTTTCATCAATATCGGAGAGAAGCCGTGGCCAAAGATCACGAAAATATCGACCCCCCCCCCCTCACCCCTAAAAATCGGTAAAAAAAAAAATTGTAAAAGTACGCTATGAGAAATATTTCTTCGATTTTAACTAAAAACAATACAGCTCTAAGTTCAGAGTTTTCGAAGGTCCCCTCAATTTTTATCAAGAATCGCAATGCCGTTTGCCCGGTAGAGAGCGAACAAAACAGACACAAAAGTAACAAAAACAAAACACCCGAGCTCATTTTCTCGGGGTAAGAGTAAACTAGAACTAGAAACGCTAAAGTCCGTCACGTTGATGGATGAGCTGTTTAATTATAAAATGTTTAATATAATGTTTAAAATAATAAAAACATATTAACACGGCCATATAAAGCAAGCAGTAGGTCTGTGGATCTTGATTGCTTGTAACAGGCTGTGAGTAACGGTAAACAATTCTCCTTGTGAAGTTTTCATTACAAGGATTCTGTTAAAAGTTCAGTGCAATCTGTTCAGCGATTTCGGCTGATTTTCGATGTACACACACACAGACCCACAGACTCACGGAAGCGCCGTTTCAGTGAATGGAGACACTCGTCGCTTTCCCGCTCCCTCGTTTTAAAAATCATGACTTGAACCTGATCTTCGCCAAAATTGTTTTCTCATGGAATGTTTTCGGCTCCACAATTTCGTGGGATGCGTTTGCCACAGGATGCTAAGTTTTTTTGTTTCAGGTTAGCGAGATATTTAAAAGTAGGACCTTTGTGGTTCACCTAGTACTCAGGGGACAAGAACGTAGCACAAACCCCCCTTATCAAAAATTGTGTACTACTAGTACTTACATTCATAAACGCAAAATATATTACTTAATGTATGTTTTGTATGCGTGCAAGTGGTTAAGTATTTTTGTGATTTGATGCTGAATATCACTGACTCAGGTATTCGAAATACCAAGTCGCGCAGCGCGGCTGAAGCCGCACGCGGAGGGGTGGAAAAAACATCGTTTACTCGGAATACCTCGTAGTTGGAAACCTCGTTGACGAGACAAAATCACGAATCGGTCCGCCGTGTACGGCCGCGAGTTCGGTAGTTTGCGGGGTAACGTTTTGTCGTTTATCCGAAAGTCTGGGACAAATTTGTTTTACGGGACACTTTTCGGTACGCCGCCGGACGCTGTCCGGCCGCCTCTAAGTACGAGTGAAAAATGATCTTCGAAATCGGAAACCTTTACGCCCTTTTGTGTAAAAATGTGTGAGAATGTTTTCCTGGACAATTGTTCGGGAATCGCTGTGAAAGACGCCCCACTCATTACGCACTTGTAGCAATGCTGGGTATCGATACATTCCCTGCCGCCACGTCATGAGCCATATTACGTCAAATCCTCGGAAGGTCCTGACCTTGACCGAATGTAATCCAACTAACAAAAAGTGTCCCGGAACGAACTCGAAGGCTTTCACCTAAACCGTGGTCGAGCACAGGTCCTCAAACCCAATTTTATTTACATTCCCGTTTATTTCCGTACCATTAAACGAGCTTGTCGATTTCCCAAATCGAACCGAGGACAAAACAAAATTTTAAACGTTAAAGTTGCACGCAAAAGGTTAAAAAAATGTTCCAACTTGCGATTTTTTCCCTTCCCCCCTCCCCCCCAATCGGAAAGAAAATATCGGGTCAATTTTGGTTTTAAACGTCGTAATTTCATTGGCTTAGAATTGTCAAAACCTCGTGGCTCTACCACGCATCTAAAATTTCAAAAAAATGGAATGGAAAAATCCACAACAATGTCCAAAAAAAAAGAAAAAACGGTAAACATTTTTGCTTGTCTGGACCCCCCGCGTTAATCTGCACGGGCCACTTCACACACCGCTGTAAGTGAATTTGAAAAAATTCAGGATTGTATATTAATTTTTTATTTAAAACAGAAGTTTAACTTTTTTCAAATACGGCGCATTTCAAATGTTCATCGTCGCCCGGCAAAAGTATTGTAACGGCCCTAAAACCCCTAACAGGTGCTTGTACCCGGAAACGATTCCAACCGCGCCCGTACCGTCGGCGTTCGGGTGCAAAGCCTACTTGGGCGCGGCAACCGTGAGAGAAAATAATTATGATTTTTGATGCAAAACGTGACACGCATGTTCTATTGGCGGGAACATAACTAATATACAAATGCTACAAACATGGGAGTCATGTTTGGTATTACGATGTATCGCTAAAGGTCCGATCGATGCTTTACAACCACTGTTAATTTAGAAAAAATGGGTACCAGCTTTTTACGATTTTTCAATGAAAATCACTGTAAAAAAGTGTCCCGAATCGTGTTCGGAAGGCATCTACTGATCAGGGGTTCGAACCAAGGTCTCAAAAACTAATACTGAGTTCACTATTTAAAAAAAATTAATACATGGAGTACCAGTTTCCATTGCGCATTATATATAAGAACCTTGCAAATCTTAATCCAGATAATGTGTTGAATGTGCAATCGGAGTTATTAAAAACACCTGTTGAAAATAAACCTACTTCTATCCATTTTTTGTATCGTCAACACCTATCTTAGGAATCGTAATTGCGTGTTCGTTCTGAGGTTGATTAAGCTATACTATCAAATGATCGGTATTCGGTCTGATAACAAAGAATATACTTTGTATTGGATATATTTACTGTATTTTATGTTCATCAGAATTCGAAAAGGATTGACTGTCACTAGTTTCAACAAACAAGACGAGGATCAAACTCTTTGATGTAGCTTTGGGGTTGTGTTTGATGTGAAGCGTGCAGTAGGATTTTGCAATTCCATTTCTCTCTCTGCTGGCACTTCAAGGCTAGAGGGAAGAGCCTCGTACAATTTGAGCCAACGACACAGCGGCCAGCGGACACCGAATTACTGCGTATTTATTAGCTATTTATTTATAGACAACGACACAGCGGGCCCGGCGGCATCGTATACGGGGCAGTATTTTCTTAGCTATTTATTTATTAGCTCAACGACACAGCAGCCGGGCGGCATCGTAATACTGCGTATTTACTTGCTATTTATTTATAGCCAACGACCACAGAGCAGGCAGGCAACGTAATAATGCGTATTACTAGCTATTTGATTTCTAAGACAACTCGACACAGCAGCCTATTAACGGCGTATTTCTAGCTTTTATTCGAGCCTATGGATTTCGAGCCGTGATTGAGATTTCGAGCCAGTGCCACAATAGTGTGTCCCATCGTCTGCAAATCTCATCGTTCTCTAAATAAATACTATTTAATTCGAGCCAACGAGATTTCGAGCTCAGTGGGCATTTATAGACAGTGAGACTCTCTCTCTGGGGAAGCTCATCGTCTCTATAAATACAATAAATTTCGAGCACAACGAGATTTCGAGCCATTGGATTTAGAGACTGTGAGACTCTCACTAATAACAATAAGAATAATAAAATAATAATAATAATAATAATAATAATTAATAATAAGAATAAAAAATAATAAGAAATAATAAAAATAATAAATAATAATAAAATTTGAACACAAGAATGATGATTTGAACACAAGAATGATGGTTGAACACAAGGAATGAGATTCGCGTTGGGTGGGTTCTTCCGCGAAAGTTTGTTATCCCTGTTTTGGTTCCTGTTTTTTGGCAAACCTCATATTGTTTGAGGGGGTTTCAAAAAAATCATTTTTTTTTTTCGTTTTCTTTTATTAATGTTTTTTTTTTTTTTTTTCTTTCTTTCTTTCTTTCTTTCTTCTTTTTTTTCTTTTTTTTTTTTTTTTTTTTTTTTTTTTGTCTTTTCTTTTTTTTTTCCTTTCCCCCCCCCCCTTCTTTCTTTTTTTTTCATTCTACACCCTTTTTATATTTGATTTTTAAATTTAAAATGCATAAATATTTTTTTTTTTACCAAAATGTTGTGTTAAAATGCAGGGTGAAGAAAAAAATTTTTTTTTATTTTTATTATTACTTTTTATTATTTTATTATTAAAAGCAAAAAAGAAAACAAGTATAAATCAGATTTTTTTTTTTTATACTTCACAAATATATTTTCCACTTTTTTTTTCTTTTCATTCATTTTTCATAATCTGAACTTTTTTTATTATTTTTAAACTAATTTGTAAAAGTAAATTTAATTTCTTTTTTTTTTTCTGGTCTAAGGAAACCCTTTTAATGTAAAGGGAGTTTTGTTTAAAAAATAAATTTGACTACTTTTTAAAAAATTTACGAAAATGTAGTTATTTTTGTTTCTGCATTATGAAATTTAAATTTTATTTGTGTCCTCCTTTGTAAATCAGTTTTTAACTGAATAGGATAGATTTTTAAAAATAAATAAAAAATAAAAAAATAAAAAAAATAATAAAAGCATTAAACAACTGATCTTCCACCCAATGTTACCGAGACTCAAAAAAGGGAGTAAACTCAACATGTGAGAATAGTTGTAAATTTCTAAACTAAAGAATGATACTTCGAGTTTCCCCGGGCAGTTTTCCTCCCGACATGGTTTTTTGGTTTCCTAGTCCAAGAGCAAAGCTGGATGGCGACGAGAAATCGGCCCGACCCTACACAGCAGAAAAAAAAACACATTACAATTTTTTAAAGACTTTTTTTTAGTTTTTGAGTTAAGCAAAGTAAAATGTAGGATGTAATTACACATGGAAGTACTTGAGTAAGTCCGTCAACATGTTAGCTCCGGTTTTGACCCGAGTTTTTATGAAATAATCCAAATAAAATAATAATAAAAAAGGCCCAATAATAAAAATAAAAATTTTTTTTTTTTAAGTTTCCCGGGGCAAACTCCCCCCCTTCAGGGTTAACTGGGTATGTCGGATAGGAATTGTGAAGGGATGCCGACCTTCTTCGCATAAAAGGCTGGGAAAACCCCGGAAAAAAAAAATTAATTTTATTGCCTTAAGGGAAAATTTAAATAAAAGGGCGGGGCCCCCCAGCCCCCCGGAAACTGTGTTCGAAGTATGTAACATCAATTTTAAGGGGGACTTAAAAAAACCCGTCGGAATTGTCTTCTTATCCAAGGGGTGGGGGCCGGGGACCTGCCCGTATAGCACTTCAAAACCCCACAGGTAAAAATGTTATTTTCCCCCAAGGGAGTGGGGCCGGGGACCTGCCCGTGATAGCACTTCAACCCCCAGTCAGGTAACATGTCATCATCCAAGGGATGGGGGGCCGGGGACCTGCCCGGATACACTTAAACCGCCACAGGTAATATGTCTCTATCCAAGGGAGGGGGGCCCGGGAAAACCCTGCCCGTGATAAAATTCAACCCCCCAGCAGGAAAATATGTTATCTATCCAAGGGATGTGGGGCCGGGACCTGCCCGTGATAGCACTTCAACCGCCAGTCAGGTAACTATGTCTATCTATCCAAGGGATGTGGGGCCGGGGACCTGCCCGTGATAGCACTTCAACCGCCAGTCAGGTAACTATGTCTATCTATCCAAAGGGGATGTGGGGGCCGGGGACCTGCCCGTGATAGCACTTAAACCGCCAGTTCAGGTAACTAGTCTATCTATCCAAGGGTTTGTGGGGCGGGGACCTGCCCGTGATAGCATTTTCAACCGCCAGTCAGGTAACTAGGCCTATCTATCCAAGGGATGTGGGGCCGGGGACCTGCCCGTGATAGCACTTCAACGCCAGTCAGGTAACTATGTCTATCTATCCAAGGGATGTGGGGCCGGGGACCTGCCCGTGATAGCACTTCAACCGCCAGTCAGGAAACTATGTCTATCTATCCAAGGGATTTTGGGCCGGGGACCTGCCCGTGATAGCACTTCAACCTTCAGTCAGGTAACTATGTCTCTATCCAAGGGATGTGGGGCCGGGGACCTGACCGTGATAGCATTTAACCGCCAGTCAGGTAACTATGTCTCTACCCAAAAGGGATGTGGGGCCGGGGACCTGCCCGTGATAGCACTTCAACCGCCAGCAGGTAACTATGTCTATCTATCCAAGGATGTGGGGCCGCCCTAGTAGCACACCGTTAAGTGCCATGCATGGGCCATGGACGATTATCTTAACGTCCGCGCATGGGCCATGCCCAACACTCGTAGATGGGCCATGCAACGTTTTGGCCGCGAGTACAACCAAAACCATCGAGGGTTTTTAAAAATGGCACTTGCATGGTTAGCGCCAATTAGCCATGCAGGACCAAGGTACTCGTACTTGTCAGTGCCATGCGTGTAGGTCGCGCATGGGCCAGTCCTACTCTCGTCCATGGGCCATGCAACGTTTTGGCCGCGAGTACAACCAAAACCATGGGCGATTTTTAAACATGGCACATGCATGGTTAGCTTAAAATACCCATGCCTATTTTTTCTGCACCATGCGTGCTAATCGCGCAAGGCCCATGCACGTTTAGCGCGCCTGGGCCATGCCCAACACTCGTGGATGGGCCATGCAACGTTTTTGGCCGCGAGTACAACCAAACCCATGGACGACTTTTAAAACATGGCACATGCATGGTAAGCGTAATTACCCATGCCTACTTTTCATTAAAATGCGTGGTAATCGCGCACGGGCCATGCACGTTGATCGCGCATGGGCCATGCCCAACATTCGTCGATGGGCCATGCAACGTTTTGGCCGCGAGTACAATCAATTTTTCTTGGATGATTTTTAAAAACATGGCACTTGCATGGTTAGCGTGGTACTGCCCAGGGAGCTTGCCTTTGCGTGGCGCAAATGTACGATAATACCCCTGACACCCTTGTATGTATGGAGCAAATGTACTGAGGTAAGAAAAGACTCATATTGATTCTCCTCAGGGAAGAGATACCAGAGTACTAAACATTTTTCTAAGTATAAAGACCATCAAAATCAAGTGTAAAAGTTGCACGTACGTGCAAACTTCGTGTCATACTTACAGAGATTGTAGTATGAATTCGATGCTATATATTGTAAACAGAAAAAATATTAACCCGAAAATTACGCACCGTTTTGAATACAAGCTTAGCTAACAATAATAATTAATGGAGGCAATAAATACATTGTAGTAATCATTTAACGAAATATTTCCTTAATGCGGTAGAGATAGCGCCACAATCGATCGATCAGCTGTGGCGCGTTTGGTATGTGCCCTGCAATTGCCATGCCTACTGCCTGGCAGTGGCACGTCGTTAGTGCCCGAAATGCCATGCTCTACCAGCCAAGCTGTGGCGCGTCATGTATGTGCCATGTGGTTGCCATGCACTATGGCCAGGGTGTGGCGCGTTGTGTATGTACCATGTGATTACCATTCACTACCGGCCAAGCTATGGCGTGTCGTGTATGTGCCATGTGATTGCCTTGCTCTACTAGCCGGGCTGTGGCGCGTCGTGTAGTGCCAGGTGGTTGCCATGCACCACTAAACAGGCTGAGGCGTGTCGTGTATGTGCCAGGTGATTGCCATGCTCTATTAGCCGGGCTGTGGCGCGTGGTGTATGTGCCGTGTGATTGCCATGGCCACTGTCCCTGCCGTGTGGTGCAACATGCATGGGCCATGTGTCAACCTTATACCTAAATCCATTCCGTGGCAAATCGTCAATGGGCCTAGCAATAACCATGCCCAACTAGTCATGATCGTGCATGGTTCTTGTATGGCCCTTGCAATTTTGCCATGGCATGGCGCGACGGTCATGGGCCATGGATAAACTAAACTTCCCTGTTTCTACTAGGGCGGGGACCTGCCCGTGATAGCACTTCAACCGCCAGTCAGGTAACTATGTCTATCTATCCAAGGGATGTGGGGCCGGGGACCCGCCCGTGATAGCACTTCAACCGCCAGTCAGGTAACTATGTCATCTATCCGGGAGTGGGCCGGGGCCTGCCCGTGAATAGCACTTCAACCCCCGTCGGTAACTATGTCTTCTACCAGGGATGTGGGGGCCGGGGGCCTGCCCGTGATAGCACTTCAAAAACCCCCAGTCAGTAACTATGTCTATCTATCCAAGGGGTGTGGGGCCGGGGACCTGCCCGTATAGCCCCAACCCCATCAAAATTTTTAACCGGGGGGGGGGGGGGGAAGTCGGTAACTATGTCTATCTATCCAGGGATGGGGTTCGGGACCTGCCCGTGATAGCACTTTAACCCCCAGTCAGGTAAATATGTCTATCTATCCAGGGATTGGGGGGCCCGGGGGCCGCCCCTGATAGCACTTCAAAAGCCAGTCAGGAACTTGTCTATCTTCCAAGGGATGTGGGGGGGGGACCTGCCCGTATAGCCTTCAACCGCCCTCAGGTAACTATGTTACTATCCAAGGGTGTGGGGTCGGGGGGCCTGCCCCCCTGAAGCCTTTTAAACCCCCATCAGGTAAATATGTTTCTATCCTAGGGGATGTGGGGCCCCGGGGGCCCGCCGTGATAGCACTTCAACCGCCCTCAGGTAACTATGTCTATCTATCCAAGGGATGTGGGGCGGGGGCCCCCCGTGAAACTTCAAACCCCAGTCGGTCTAAAGTCTATCTATCCAAGGGATTTGGGGGGGGGACCTGCCCGGTAGACTTCAAAAGCCAGTCCCGGGAACTATGTCTATCTATCCCAAGGGGGTGGGGCCCCTGACCTCCCCCTGATAGCATTCACCGCCTCAGGTAACTATGTCTATCTATCCAAGGGTGTGGGGCCAGGGGCCCCCGTGATAGCACTTTAAACCCCCGTCGGAAATATGTCCTATCCAAAGGGGTTGGGGCCGGGGGGCCCCCGTGATAGCACTTTTAACCGCCAGCGGTAACTATGTTATCTATCCAAGGATGTGGGGCCGGGGGGCCTGCCGTGATAGCACTTCAACCGCCAGTCAGGTATTTCTCTTCCAAGGGGTGTGGGGGCCGGGGGACCTCCCCTGAAGCATTCAAACCCCCATTTAGGTAAATATGTCTATCTATCCCAGGGATGTGGGGGGAGGGACCGCCCCCGTGATAGACTTTAACCGCCGTCAGGGACTATGTCTACTTCCCAAAGGGTGTGGGCCAGGACCCGCCCGTGATACCTTTAAACCCCCGTCAGGGAACTTGTCTATCTATCCAAAGGGGTTGGGGCCGGGGCCTGCCCGTGATAGACTTTAACCCCAGTCAGGTAAATATTCCCCTACCAAGGGATTGGGGCCGGGGGCCTGCCCGTGATAGCACTTCAACCGCCAGCAGGTAACTATGTCTATCTATCCAAGGGATGTGGGGCCGGGGACCTGCCCGTGATAGCTGATCCAGAAACATTCATGTAGGATTAGAAGGAAGGGGGGAGGGGGGAGGTGCTGAAATTAAAATGGGCTTATAGTATTATTGTTAGTTTGGAAAAAGGGCGTTTCAACTGTTTGGTGATAATACGTCGCTCTAGACTAGGGAATAGGCCATGCTAGACTGATCCAGTCATAGGCAGTAGCAATAGAGGATGGGGGGGGGGAGGTTCTTACTTCTCACGTCATTGTCGTCGTCGTCGTCGTCGCCAGGGTGATCGTCTAGGGGAGGTGAGGGGTCCCAGACGACGACTACCATAGATCGCCTCTAGTTTCGGATAGGCCTACGATCTTCAGAGGCGTACCCCTGGCCCAGACGGTTTTTAGATCTATTTGTAATTCGGGCGCGTCAACCGTTAGGACATCATGCGCTCTAGCCCATACAGAAGATGAGGGGAGACCGAACTATGAACCGAACGAACCATTCACGTGCAGAGGGAGGAACCGACAACAAGCTAATCTATCTAGGTAACAAAGTAGTGACTATACTTTAAAACCTACTGAACTTGCGGCACAAACTTCCCAGCAGGCCGACGACGCCCAGCAGCGCGTGGAGCACAATGCAAGCGAACCCGAATGATTTCAAGTCGGACTTTATCTGAAGTCCGACCCAGACCGAAGCCCCGACTAGGGCCGCGTGGGCGACTGCCTTGTAGACCCAGTGATCAGGCATGATGCGAGGCTGGTGTGGACAGGCTAATGTTAACTTAAGATTTCATGGCAAGAGATGACTCGCCCACCAACAACACACGAATTAGAAAAACAAAAGTTTGTTGGTATCTGCGGCAAATACTTTAATATACACATGGCGGTGTGTTGTTGTTGTTGTTTCCTACTCAGGTTTTTTTATACTTCTCTCCTTCTCTCCCTCTCTTGACCTTATGACCTTATGTCGAATGCATTACACTTATTTTACTTTTGTGCATGCTATATTTTCACACCGAGCCTATGGGCTCTTATTGAAAGGATGGGATTGTGTCTTTGGGGAGGAAACTCTTTTTCACTAAGATATTGAGTTGTGGTGGGTTGGGAGGGGAAGAAGGGGGAATCTTGCTCTTTCTTTTCATTGTTCTCTTTTTTTTATAGATAGATGGTTATACCATGAACGCCAGTTACTATTATAAGTCCATGGTTAGACGTTAAATAAATAAATACAAAATAATTTTTAAAAAAATTATCCTCTTCCAGCTTCCATTAACTGCTCAGCCTCTTAGTTTGGCAGTTGCTTCAGCCTGTTTCTGAATCCTATAAATGTAGTTTCTGTTTCCCCTACTATCCCTTCAGTTAAGAAATACTGTATTTATGCGAGCCGGTCTGGCTTCATGTTAACCCATTCCACTCCACCACCGTCCTGGCTAGAAGGGAGAACTTCCCTATATCAGTTTTCCATGATCCTGGTAATGCTGATATTTGTGTGATTTTTCTTCTTTCATTTCATTTCATTTCATTTCATTCTTTATTCACAGATTCGTACATAGTAAAAATATACCCTCTCCTGAGAGAGAGGGAGTGAATAACTAGCACAGTAATTATAATTTAGAATATAAATAGTAATACAGTAAAATATTTAAGAGAACAATTAATAAGAATAGATAAGATAAACATACATACGTTATGTGATGGACAAGAAGGGTGATGGGACACAAAATGTGTTAGTTAAATTCAATTTTTGCAATAAGGAATTCCTCTAAGGAATAAAAAGGGTTATGAATGAGAAAAGATTTAATTTTAATTCTAAATGATGTTGGAGTATCGTTTTTGATGGATTGTGGAAATTTATTGTAAATTTTACTACAGCGGTAGCTTGGACTGTTTTTAAATTATGAATGGTTGAAAGTGGGAATGAATACGTTAGAGTTAGTACGTAATACAATAATTATTACAATGTACTGTTCAGATGGACGCAAAATAAAATACTATACTAAACTATACTATACTAAACTAATACTATACTATACTTCCATGAGTTGTCTCCCCTAGCACTATTGCTTTCTTTAAGCATCACTCCAACCCTCATTATTTCTGGTGACCCATTACATTTTCCCTAGACGGGTATAGTAGTATCTATGCCCTAGACTATCATTCCCTCTTCTGTCCTCCAGCTTTTCCCACCCTAGCTCTTCCATGTAGGCCTATTCTCGCTATCTTTCCTTTGAAAGACCGAGGTTCAAACTCAAGGTATTTAGATATTTGTTTGCAACTTTTGGTATGTTTTGAATGTTTAACGCAACGCCTAAATGCGTCAAAGGGCAAAATGTTTTCCCGGGGCTTTTTAGTGCGCAAAATAAAAATTTTTTTTTTAAAAAATCAACCCGGGAAATTAAAAATCCATCCCCGCGGGGTAACGAACCCCGGGTCTCCCTTTGCCGTCGAATGCTTACCCCTAAGCTACGGGGAGGGGTTAACCATAACACTAGTTTTTTCTAGATGGAATCTGAGGGGTTTTTTTAAAATTTCTGGATTATTTCTAAAAATAAATTCCCTCGGAGTGTTCCCCGTTTTTTGAGTGTTTGGGGATTAAATGCCTCTTTACAAGTTTTGATTTTTTTTGTAAAACTTAACACTATTTTGAAAAGTAGGAAAAGGTAAAAAATATAGGCTCAATTTTAATAAATCGAGTGAAAGACATTTAAAATATTGAATCTAGCGGGATTTTTGGTTGGTCGGGTTGTATTGGCAAACCCCTTTTTTTCCCCGTCCCCTAGCGGAGTTTTGGTGAACCCTGCTAAAAAAACACGCAGGGGAAATTTTCACCCGGGCAGTGGCCAAAAGGGAAAACATGCGTCATGAGAAAAAAAGCAGGGTGCGATGATGCGATTGCGATACGTGGAATCGGGTGCGAAACGTCAGTCAGTAAAATTGCTTTTAATTTTGTTGGGTTTTCAAATCTCCGCAGTTGATCCTTTTTATTTGAATTGTGCATTTTATGGATACCACACGACAAAAAAACAGGGTTTGATTGTAATTTTTTAGAAATGCAGAAAAATCTGAAATGCTGTGCAACTGGTTTATTGTTTTTGAAAAAATGCGAGAGGTTTGTGGGACAGGCGAACGATGGTGCCCCTATTATGTCAATTTACGGGATCTAGATCACGCCTAACCCAAATTTTTCAATTTAAATCTTTAACTAGTATTTCATCAGTCAAGGCTCTTGAGTCATTTTGGGGGTGGCGATGCACCCAGGGCTCGGCCGCCCTCAAAAGAAGTAAAAGTTGATTCACTGTCCCGGGCAGAGAACAGGCCTCGAGGTGGCCTCGCCTAAAGAAAAAAACAGCAAAGTAAAGTTCTTGATGTATCTTTCCCATCCCTACTAAACGTAAAGTAACCCTGGTCTTTCTTTCTGAGCGTGAGTAACCCCACCCTTTTCGTTAAAAGGGGCGTTTAAAATTTCAGCGTTTGGGGCCGCGGGCGACGCGGTGCCCCAATCGCACTCGAAATCGCTCGTTCGTTTTTAAGGGGGATTTCGTTGTGGATGTGCGCGCCGGCGAGGCGCAGCGAGGGGTGGGTTTTTACCTTTTCGATTTCACCTGTGGGTACCCCGGCGGTGCCTCCGCGGATTTCCCAAATATTCCTACTTTTATTTTTCACACAATACTTATTACGGGAAAAGCTATTTTAAAAATTTCTTTGCATAAATTTAAACATATAACATAACATTTCCCCTTTTATCAAGTCTTTCTGTATGAAGAATCACTTCATTCGGGACAAATGTCATGGATTTAGGTATGTTTTAAATTCAAACACATCAGATTTCCTGAATTCCTTTGGCTGCATCCGCGGACCGTGGATATCGCGGACAAAATTTAAATTTTTTCAAAGTACGGATCTGAACCCACCGAATCCTCGATGGGGAAATGGAGCCCCTGATTGGCTGAAAAAAATCCGCCCCACCCCACGCCGCGCGATCCGAAACTGAAACCCCACCTTTACGGGTCCGCCCGGCCGCGAGTATTTGACTTTGCAAAACAACAAAAACCCGGGAAATTTGGGGGAAACTGCAACGCGCGGGGGAAAAGTTCAACCAGTTCGGTCTGCCAGCTGGCGCGCCTCGAGATCGACCAAATCGCCCCGCCAATTCGGGGGGAAACCAGTTCTCTGTTTGGGCTGCCTCGTTTCGCGGGGGTCGCGGCGCCCCAAAACGCTGAACAGTAAACGCCCTTTAAACAGAGTGACTGGCCCCCCTAGGCCCTAGACGCTAGCTTACCCTGGGCCCAGGGTAGGCTATGCTAGGCCTAGCTTGGCGGGCATTCTTCGGCTAGGGGGTTCAACTTTTATCGCTGTGGCTATTTAAAACCGTAGACGTATGGGCCTCGGTAAAAAAAAAATTTTACAAGACCTTTAACGTTGTATTTTAAACAAATCCTTTTTTCGGTGTCGTCGCCCTTTTTTTGGGGGTAAAAAATGCCGTATACGCCTCGTGAAAAATCCCGTGGAAAGGGTGGTACTTTTTCGTTTGGGTAGGCCTATGGACTTTTTTTTTTAGGTGTACCAAAAAACCTTAACGTCGCTTTTTTAAATCTAAAGTCCCTACTGATAAAAAATTTCCCCTCCCAAACCCCAAAGGTTCCAAAAAGCTTAGGTGCGGGGGGAGGGGGGGGGGGGGCAAGCGCGTATTTTTTTTAAAAATATAATAAAAATGCAATAATAATAAAAATAATAATTCGCGCCCCCCCCCTTTGCTGCGTACCAAAGCATTTCGTGGAATATCGTGTTGAAAAATGTATTTTGCGTGAGGTGCTATAGGGGCATAATTACCAGTTTGGGCCCCCCTTTTCCCGCGTACCTAAGCTTTTTTGGAATTCACAGTTTTAAAAAATAGTGTATTTTGGTGAGGCGCTATACGGCATAAGCAAAATTCCCTTTTGCTGTTTTATTAACAAAAAAAAAACCTTCCAAAAACCTTTAACGTTTCTATTTTAAACAAAAGTGGCCTATTTTTTAGGCTGCCTACCTCCCGTCGAGGTGTAGGGCCTAGGATAAGCTTTTCCTTAAAAAAGGCCTGGGCCTAGCACTTTTTAAAGGGGTCTTCTCAAAAAAATGACCCTTGTGCTGTCCCACCTTAAATTTATTTTTTTTTTGATCAAAAATTTTGATTTGTTTAAAATTTTGGGTTTGGAATTTTCAGATACTTATAGTTTTTATTAGCTCCATGAATTTTTGCACTTCTATCTTGAAAGGGTTGACCTTTAATTAATGTCGGGTTTTGCAAAATGGGGTTAAAACCCATGCCCCTATCCTCAAAACCGAAGTTTTTTTGAAAAAATGTTTGACTTTAAAACTAAAAATTTTCCTAGATTGGAATTTTGCAGAAATAACATTAATAAATGTGGTTAGTGACTTTTTTTAACATTTACATTTTTAAAAAATAACTTGGAAAGTGTTTGTCCCTAATGTGGGAATCATAATAATGTCCATGACTGTTACCATTTTAAAAGAGTTTTTAAATAATTTTCAAGAAGGCAGTGGATCAATCTAGAAAAAAAGAAGAACGCTCCCGACAGGCATCATGGAGTTTTTGGGTTTTTTTGAAATGAGAACTCTTTTTAAATTTAAAAGTAAACATTTTAACGTGATATTTTTAATTTAATGTCTGAAAGTTACCAAATAAAACAATTTAATTTTTTTATTTAATATTTTATTTAACAATTGGTTAAGTTAAATCAAATTCCAGCTCATAGCAAAAAAACCCTCTTTTTAAAGGGGTTGTTTTAACACTAATGAAATTAAAAGAATTGAAATGTCATGCTGTTACTTGTCAGGGATGTTACTTTTAAAAAAAACATTACCAAGGGCTCGTGGGTTACTGCTTAATTTCCTGCAACTGTAGAGTGTTTTGAAGGGAGAGGTTGAAAATTTATTGCCATACTCAAAAGTAACAAAAAAACTTGTTTTTTTTGATTTTCAGTGATCACTTGTAGAAAAGTTACTTTTTTTTCAAGACCTTACCCGGGGTTTTTTACTTTTTAAATCACACAAATTGTTTGGGTTAGATGGATTTTATCTTTAGGTTACTGTTTGTACCTAAAACAACATGATCTTAGAAAAAAATTTTTCTGTTAGAAAATAATTTTTTGCAAAACTGTACTTTTTGCAACACCGTTACTCGGGTAATTTTAAATTTAAATCTTTTTTAAAGTTTAAAATAACTGAATCAATTTTTAATCTTATTTATAAAAATTTACTTTATTGCTACATTTATCTTTATAAAATTTGATTGCCATTTGTCCATTTTTAGTAAGTTAATTACCAGGTTTTGAAATTTGAGTAACATTCTTGACATTTTGGGATTATAAAAAGTGTTAAAATAAAAAATGTATATTTATTGAAGTATTAGTTTTGTGGATAATGTAACTAAAAATTTGTGCACATGAAATAGATTTAATAAATAATTCTTACTCAATTGTCACTTTTTTTGTCCGGTAACAGTCATGAATTTTCGTACACTTGATTGATAAAATGTTGATTAAAAAAAATTTTTTTTTTTTAGTAAACCCTTTAGGGCTGTAAAAAACAAAATTTTTGGATAATGTATTGTTAAAGGAGGCACCAATTTTTGTTTAAATTTTTTTTTGCAACATTTTTTTCAATATTCATTACGTTTTAGAATGACCCAAACGCTTTTTCACTAGAATTGTATTTGCGACGGGGCCGAAAAGTAGGGAAAACATTTTCAGAAAAAAAATGGGCCCCAAATAGAATGGGGAAAAAAAAACTACCAAAAGAAAATTTGAAAGGCCGCTTTCGCATATTCGAATTCGGACGCGCTATCCTCTGCCACAATGCAAAATGTGATATTTTTGAAGTTTTGGCCTGTTGGGTGGTATCGTAAGGCCTTCGATTATTTCCGCAGATCTTCGTTTATCTTCGTTTTTTTCTACGGACGATTTGTTTTTTGTTAATTTTTCCCTAGCCCACGGTTAAATAGCCACTTCCAATTTTATACACCCTTTTAACACTCTATATTTCCCTTTTTACTACTTTGGGGCCCATGTTAAAAAGGGTTTCTTTCGTTGGTTTTCCAAATTCCGCTGGCTACAGGCGCCGGCCCGTTCTAGGATATAAACATAAGCAGCACCCAAATCCTTTCGTTACAGTGAATAAAAATTTTTGGGCCCCCCTAGCCGAAGAAGTATCGCTTGACGGAGGGCCTAGGGGTGCTCATGCTTTGCTAGCCTAGGCCCTAGCCTAGTGTAGCCCCTATCTAGGCTATTTGATTTGTAGCAAATTCAGACAAATTTATAGGCCTAGCCTTAGGTGTGTCTGAAATCTGAATAATATTCCAAGCCTAGGTCCAGGTCCAAGTCCAACTCAATGTTAACGGCCTAGGTAGGCCTGTACTAAGTTTAGCCTACAGTAGAGCTAGTGCCTAGTACCTGCCGAGAATAGTCAACACAACCTAAAGTAGGGTTAGGTGTGCATTCGAGAGTTGTTGTTGTTGTTGTTATCCTCTACTATTGACGGTTAGTCGGTGGTAGATTGTTCTTCCTTCCCTCATTATTTTCATCCCTCTTAATCAATTTTATCTTGCATCCTTCTTCCTTTTAGTTTCCCTTCTTATTTCTTGCCTTATTTCTGTAGATTGTGCTTTGTGCTTTCAGCCCATGCTTCCTTTGTTCCTCTCATTTTCCTTCATCCCTCTCATGAATGACTGATCTCTGAGGGTTTTGGAGTTTGGATAGCATTCCCTCTCCTATCTCTTTATCCCTCTTTCTTCTGAGAGCTTTTAGTGCCTTTTTAAATCCCTTAAATCCTTCTCTCCCACTACCCCCTCTGTCAGGCCATTCCACTCTACCACCGTTCTGGCCATGAACGCGTTCCTTCCCACATCAGTTGCCCAAGTCCCTCTCTCATATTTCCAATTATGGTCCCCTCTTGCTAGGTAATTAGCCTTTTTTAGGAGGCTATTCATCTCTCTCCACCCTTCCTGGGCTCTAGTCACCCTGAACATCTTCCCTAGTCTGTCATCTCTTCTTATCCTCCAGCTGCTCCCATCCTAGCTCACTTACCATACGCGTGACACTTTCGTACTTCCTTACTACCTGTCCATTTACTATTTCTTCCTTCCAAGTATTGCCCTTTCTAAGTACCCTTCTTGCAGCTCTTTTCTGAATTGCCTCTATCTCTTCTACTTCCCCCTTCCTATACGGGTCCCATATAGCTCCCGCGTACTCGACCACCGGCCTCACCAGAGTTTTGTATGCGTGCCCTTTTAAATCCCTACTTGCCCCTTTTAGTGTCCGCATAACAGAGTTAAGGCACCTAAAGCCCTTCTTGGATACCTCCTTAACGTGTTCCTCCCAGCTGAGCTTATACTGCAACCATATTCCTAAGTATTTAATTCTTTCCACCCTTTCCATTAGTTTCCCCATGAGTGAGTACCCTTCCCCTAGGCCTTGAATTATCCTCCTTCTATTGAACCTTACCCATTTACATTTATCAATGTTAAGGCTCATTTCATTGCCCGTTACCCATTCCTCAAGCATCGTCAAGTCCCTTTTCAGGTCAGTTACATCCCTAATATTCTTTATGATCCTGTATATTACACAGTCATCTGCGAATAGTCGCACCTTGGCCCCCATCCTGTCTGCAATGTCATTTATATATATCGCAAACAGTAATGGTCCCAGTACGCTCCCTTGTGGTACCCCTGATGTTACTTCCACCTCGTTTGATATTTCATCCCCTACCCTGACCCTTTGACTCCTATCCCTTAGAAATTTCTTAACCCATCGGTTAACCCAATTGTCATCAATTACTCCTTCCAGCTTCCTTATAAGTTTGTCGTGCGGAACCTTGTCAAAAGCTTTTTCAAAATCTATGAAAACCGCATCCACAATTTCCCCTTTATCCAGCGAACTACCCAGGTCGTTTACTAGTCCTAAGAGCTGCGTCTCGCAGGAGTAGCCCTTTCTAAATCCGTTTATTGGCTTTCTTTAAGCCACTTTTTCCCTCTTATGATCTCTTTTATGTAGTCCCCCACTACCCTTTCCATTATCTTTGATCCCACTGATGTTGGGGGTATCGGCCTATAGTTCCCTAGTTTCCCCTTCTCTCCTCCTCTTTGTGCACTGGTATAACAACAGCTTCCCTCCAGCTCCCAGGAACTTCCCCTTGTTCCAGGGAGGCCTCTATGATGTCGGCCATATACAGCGCAGTTTCCCTCATTGCAAGTTGCATAAAATCCCCCGTGAGACCATCCTTCCCTGGGGCTTTCCCTTTCTTAATTGTTGCAATTATCCTAGTTATCTTTTCCACATCTACCTTTATTTCCTTGTTTCCTCTACCCTCCCTAATTTCATCTTCATTTAGTCCCTTCTTGTTAAATACTGCCGCATAATACTTATTTAAGGCCTCTGCCTTTTCTTTATTATCTACTATTAAATTACCATTTTCTCCTTTGAGTACTGGCAATTCTCCCCTTGTTCCCTTCTTCTTCCTTACATAACTGTACATCCTATTCCAGCTTCCCTGTTTATCATCTTCAGTGAGCATTTTGCCATGTGCTCCTCCCATTTAACTCTTTTTGATCTTATTAATTCCCTTTCAGTCTCCTTGAATATCTCTCTATCTTCAGCTTTCCTTGTTCTTCTATACCTGTTATAATTTTTTCTACCTTTCTTCTTAAGGGCCCTTATGGTTATCATAGTACGGCGGATCATTATTTGGCTTAAACTCCCTTTTTGGTACCCATTTCCCTTTTGCTTCCTCGCATAATTCTACAAATTTTATCCACAATTCTTCCACAGTGTTGCAGGTTTCTCTCCAATCTCCGTAATTTTCTCTCATATATTCCCTTATTCTTTCTTTGTCCGCCCTTTTGTATATCCACGCTGTCTTAATCCCTATGTTCGTCCTTGTTTTACTACCTCCCTCTATCTCAGCAAAAAAAAAGTTCTCTGTAAAGTATTTTTTAATAATAGCCCTAGTAATAATAATAATGCAAGACTTACGCGCTTCGCGCCCCCTCCCCTCCCCGCGTACCTAAGCCTTTTGTTCACACAGTGTTGAAAATAGTGTTTTTTGTGTGAGGCGCTATACGACATAATTACAGTAGGCCTATTGCGTAATAAAAACTATGTAGGCCTAGGCCTACAACACATCGAGTAAAAACAATTAAATACCTGACAAAAACAAACAAACTTAAACGTTAACCTTCAATGTAAAAATGCATACCGTAGCCTACGTTTGTTGTTTCGCTCATTGTTGCTGTCAGCCATTTTGAATCGGACCTAAAACGAGTGTACACTTTTGATTGCTTGGTCATACGCCATTGACAGATTAATAGTACCCTACCTTCTACGTTGCTAGACGTGGACTTGAAATTTGACCTAGACCGGGACCTAGGCTTGGAATATTATTCAGACACACCCTAAGGCTAGGCCCAGTTATCAGGGTACTTTTTCGGTTGTGCGGTCCAACCTTTTAAAACACTTTTTCACCATTAATAAAAACAATCAGAAACCACTTCAAATGAGAAATAAATACAAATGGGATGGTAGGGTAAGGGATAAGGGTAGGCTAATTTGACGGAATTGTTATTTTGCATTAAATTTATGATTTTCCTTTTTCTAACTGAATATTATTATGTATATTTAGGCCACGGAAATTACTTTCTGGACTTATTTAATTCACTTTTAGTTTGCTTGAATCGGTATTATTGGTAGGGGCCTAGTTCAGTTGGTGCGGTCCAATTTTTCAACACTGTTTTTTTTTTCAAAGAAAAACAATAAAAAACCACTTTGAATGAGAAATAAATGAAGATGAACTCATAATTAACAATTTATTTATACAAATCACTCTGAAAATATACTAATTTTATAGAATAATGAACACAGATTGAACACAAACACTCGCTCATTTCACTGTCATTTGGTCGCCATGTTTGCTATTTACGTCTTGATGTTTCTTAGGCCTACCAACCTTTTTCACTAAAATACTCGCGATATTAAACGAAAGTCCTTTAGGCCTATATTTAAAATAGCGACGTTAAAGGTTTTGTAGGTGGAGTATTTTAGAAACGAGGAATGATGCAGGTTGGTACGATGTACAATTTCATTCATTCATTTCATTTCAATGAAGGAGGCGTGAACTGAGCATGGCCGACAGGAACTGTGCGTGTCTTTGTGATTAATCTGTGCAATTAGTCATGTGTGAACCATTTATACATTTATAAGTACTACCGGTACGTCTAGTTGGTATGTGAAAATTGTCTTTCTGTCTAGTATTGTGTTTGTATGAATGTAGGACATGATCCTAGGGTATGACATGATCCTAGGGTATAGTGGTCCCAACGAAAGAATGCAGGTGGCTCGAAATTGTTTTCCCAACATAACAACTTTGTCAATTCTTTTCACGCTAGCTCAGCGTGGATCTTGCACACGGAGGTACTCTGTGATCTAGCAAAGATAATTCTTGCTTGCATTGGTAAAAGATATTTCTCTTTCATACACAAAGGCGGCATTCCATTTACCGCGCATTCATTCTACCCCTACCAAGCATCTGCATTCTTTTGTTGGAGCAATTATACGACATGAGCCTAGGGTACAACCAGGGTTGGGTAACGACGCGTCGCAAATAATATTCGACACGCCGCGTCGCAATTAATATTCAACACGTCGCGTCGCAAATATGCGTAGAATATGTCAAATATGTAGAATATGTAGAAAATTCGCGTCGAAAATTAAATAAGGAATATTATTGTATATGGGTCATTCCATGAGAATTCAACCAATTTGGAATTAATTGGTTGCTGACTTATTTGGGATATTTTTCTAAGTTGGCCCATTGATAACTACTTACTAGCAGATAGTAAAACTTTTTATTTTTTATTTTTTGCTCAAACGGTTTCGAAGTTACGGGCTTTGAAACATCAGGCCGCGTTGCGTAAATGGCAAATTTAGGGGTTTGCGTTAAATCGTGCCATTACTAAAGGGGTGGAGCTATTAGTTTGAAATTTTGTGTGCTGATCACTTTAAGGTAGTTTTAATGGAACCCACTTTCAAAAATTTGATACTCAACAAGCAAGCATGCCATTTCCAAGGTCAGAATTGGCATATTAATATGTCGTTTTTGCAGATTTTGGGGTGCAATAAATCCGAAGGGGTTGAAGATAACAACCCAATTTTTTTTCCTGGCATACTCCTTACCCTCATGTATTTGAAAAAATAACAGCTTTTTGTTTTTCTTTACCCTTCATACCAAAAAATATTCCCAAACTGTGGCCCAAAGTCAAATTTGGCCATTTTCAAGGTCAAATTATAGAAAAGGGGTAACTTTAAAAAAAATTCAAAATTTGGGGTTTTGTCTAACTAGGTACCTATGTGCAGAGAACCAAACTGCAAAATTTTTATCTGTTACTGAGGATGGTTTAGAAGTTACAGACCCTAAAAATGGTACTTGGCCTATATTACATGCTCACTATAACCGTCGGCGGAGATGTTTGTTTAAAAAAAATACCAGAGGCCAAGTTTATAGTAGGTAGCCTATCTAGGATAGTAAGCCATCCTATATATAATTTCAATTTTCAATCTAATAATAACATAATAAGTTAGGCCTAATAACTTATAATTAATATGCTAATGCTAAATGTTTTAGCTACATTTTTGTCTTTGTCTTTTTAACTTTTTGCTTAATAGCAGCAGTACGTTAAACCTTTCTCAACTGTTGAATTTTAAATGGGGACTCCCCTATGTCTGAGCAAAACTTGTTGACAGAGTCTTTTACAACTTCAAGAGGCACCTAATTTATCCATCTTCAACTATTTCAGCATCATCCCCTTGATTGAAGTCTTCAGCTTCTTTTGGGCCCTCGGACACTCCCATAAAACACTTGGAACACAAAGACTTGCCAGGAATATGTTTTAGTATAGACTGGAGTTCGGCATATTGCAATATTAAGCCTATGGAACGCAAAGACTTACTAATACCTTTTTGTGCACTCCTAACGGATCACAACATATCCCCCCAAACAGATGAAGATATTTTTCCAAAAATGTAGCACCATGGTACAAACACACAGACTCAATAGGGCAATGGTCAAACTAATCTCCCACCAGAGCCCAGAACGATCGGGGTGTGACCACATTTGTCTTTACGTTGATAAAATAGGAATTTTAAAACATCTTAGCGGCAGTGCATTATTGTTGTGGTGGGTGACAGATTCCCCACCAGAGTGCAGGACGATCGACGTTTGGTCACCGCCATGTCTAAGTTCCACTGGAACCAAAATGTAAAGAGTCCTGTGGTCACTCCCCGATCATGCGATCCTGGCAGAGGATCGAGGCGAACCAGCTTGGCATTGCCCTATTGATTTCACACTAGCTTGCAGTTTTAACAGAAGTTGGTCTTCACTGGAAAACTGTGCTAAAGTTTTTAACACATCAGATTTGCCATATGAAGTTTTATCACAACAAGTGTTTGTGTTTCCTTTTCTATTGAACACTCCATTATAAACCAGCACCTTAGCACACAAACATGTGAACAGTGTGAGCTTGCAATAACTAAGCTGAGAGAATCTCACGTTTGAACATGTCTGGATTTCATTGACACAAGTGGATGCTTGTTTTAACTTGTCAGAACTTGCTCCTTGACACAATGTAACAAAACAGAGATAGAGATAATAAATACTAAACACAGCATTTCTAGCTTTCCAAGGCTCTAGCTGTAGTTTAATGTGCAAATTGAAACCTCAGCAAATAAATCAATTTACCAATAGGGAACCTAAGTTTTGAAGGCGGGAAGGAAATTGGTTCTCTCTGGTCTCAGCGCCCATAAGAATTAGCATGGTACGAAAATGTAACTCGCCGTATCTTTTGACTCGCGCAAAAGAAATCTAAACCAATAACATCACAAGATGCATAATTTTGTCAAGAAGATGATGGCATTCTACTTTGCTCGATGACGCTTCCTAAATTCAAACTATTATGAGTTAAATGGACCCATGTTTGCGCGCTGTCGCAAATGTACTCTGACAGAGCGGCAACCTAAGCGAGACGCAGCCACGTTGTGTGCAGCTGTGGCATCCTCGCATACCACGCGCCTGTCCATGGTTGCTAAATGTACTTTTCATTCAAGATTTTGTTGGCACATTAAAGGATATTTTATTAGTAATGTATAATCTAGTACAACCCAGTGACCTCACAGTAGCCACAAAGCAAGTCGGATACCAAATGTTATGCTGATGCCACGGACAAAATGGTTTTACGTGCTTTTTCATGAGCAGTTTGGAAGGTTTGGCACATGTAATGTAGAGTCACTCGACTCAAACAAATGTCATTAATATTTGATAGAGCAGAGTTATGTATATCCACGCAAAGAGGAAAG